>CAUYON010110601.1:0-13204 GCA_963573935.1 Arctocebus calabarensis | reverse complement strand
GGGGAAAGACCGGGAGAGAAACGGAGAGAGCTTCTCTCTCCCCACTAGAATTCTCTCCCTTTACCAAGAGCTTTAGTGTTTTCTGTATTCTTTTCTGTAAATAAATTTTGTCTTACCACTGGGGGGGGTGGGGGGGAATAATGTAATGAAGAATAATAAAATACATGTTAAAAAAAAAAAAAAAGGAAGGGCTGTGTCATCCAGGAGAAAACAAATGGCAAGGCCCTGAGCCTCAGAGGACCTTAACAGAAAAAATAAAATTCAGTTTCATTCCATGGGATAATAGAGAATAAGCATAGGAAGAACAGCCCCAAATGAAGGTGGATTTATTTTCTTTGATTACATGTGAGTTTATGCATAGAGTCAGAGATCATTTAAGGATTTGGGGATTTATTTTCAGGTCATTAGAAAGTATAATAGAGTTTTAAGAAGGGGCCTGATAGGATGTAATTTGCTTTTAAAATCGAGTCACTGTATCAAGAATGGATGAGGTTGGAGCAGAGCGAATGAGGCCAGACTGGTTAAAAGACTAGAAATAGTGAGAGAGGATAGTGAATGGAACCAGAGTAGTGACAGTGTCAGTGGAGACGAGTGAGAGACTCAGAGTGCGGAGCTTGCAGGGTGTAGCCATCAACAGAGGGAAGGATGAGAGCAAGGTGTCGGCTCAGCGTCTCAAGATTCTATAATAGCGAAGCAACCGAAGAGAGTGGCTGTCAAGAACTCTTTTCGAGACTGTTCTTGAAATAGGGCAGTCATGACCATAAATGAAATGCCACCCAGTGCTGTGCACCTAAAATGTGTGAGAAGTGTTCTGTTAACATGAATGATCTGGTTTGAAAGTAAGGGTACTTTCAAAGGCTATGAACAACAAATTAATTCATAAGGTGTAAACCAGCTTTTGAGACATGGCTACTTAGGCAGTACTTGCCAATCCCTGGAGGTTTGGAACCTGGCTTTCTTTTTCTTAATAAAAATATCAAATATTCACAAAATTTGAGAAAATTATGTAATTGAACTCCACAAACTCATCATCATCAACTCAGGACTTGTTTCATTTACATCTCTATCCACTATCCCACTGAAGCATATTTAAGAAATTATATCATTTCATATGAAAATATTTTTGTTTTTATCTTTAAAAGATATTCTTCTTTTGACATAGGTACAATGCTATTATCACACCCTAAAAAATGAACACGATTCCTTAATAACAAATGCCCATTGTTCAAATTTTACTAGTGGTCTGGCTTTCTTATTTATGTTTTCTTTTTGTTTTTTTGAACAAAAATGCAATTAAGGTCCAAATTATTTTTGATTAGTATTTTATCCATGAAGGACTCAATCACTCCATTTTTCTTACAATTTATGTATTGGAGAAACCAGAAAAAGTAATGGATTGACACTTGGGAATCATGCACTGTAGGGTGGATACATTATACTATGTTCCAACCTCATAAATAGATGATGTGTAAGGATTTTTTTTTTTTTTTTTTTTTTGGTTGTAGTTGTCATTGTTGTTTGGCAGGCCCAGGCTGGATTCGAACCCACTAGCTCCAGTGTGTGTGGCTGGTGCCCTAGCCTCTGAGCTACAGGTGCTGAGCCAGATGTGTAAGGATTTTTATAACTCTTCAAATTGTATGATAGAATAAGGCAGACTTGGAACATTTTTCAAAAGAAGTTATCAGAGTTGGTGAAATATGTACAGATGTGTATAAAAAATTATTTAATCTAGCTTTTGGCCACATGAGAATTGTTAAAATCATTGGTAAATAGCAATATGCCTGTTCAGATATAAAGCAAGTTTTTCTTTAAAATGATAGAATTCTCATTAAGATATTTTTATAATCAAATCAGTGATTTTTATATATGGTTTTTCACATATATAAAGGTGTGGGTTCCATTATATGGTGGTTCCATTATATAGATTTTCATATTCTTAATGGGGTGCTCATTTCAGACATAGCCATGTATTAATTTTATTTTAAATGAAGATCTCATGGAGATAAGGGAAAGATAATTTGGATTTCTCTGCATTGGGCAGCAGTTTCTTAGACATTCATAGGCCCATGCTTTTAGTACTGAATTTTGGTAAGAGGGGAAAATAGAAGAAAATCTGTTTTTACTTGTAGCATGATTGTGATGTCTGACTTCAGCTATAATTTAATAAACTGGGCTACTTCTCCATAATTTCATCAGCCGGCTATATAATCAACAAAGGGCAGCGTGAGTCAAACTTCCATCAATTTGCTAAATATGAGAATAACGGAGTGTTCTTTGCTTCCTACCATCTTTAAACATTCTAGTGAGATTAAACTGAACTTGTGAAATGTACCGCCTCTGCTGACACACACCACAGTTCTGTTAGAACATGTGCCAAGCTTCTACAACCCCAGTGTTCTTCTCTTCCCTTCTGTATTGTAATAAGTAGTGGAAGCATTTTTCTCTATTATCATTTCACTGAATTGAGAAAATATTTGAAGTCAGATATGTAAGGGAAGTTACTTGCATTAAACAAAATTCTATAAAATTTGAGTTGAGTGTGGCTTTGAAAATAAGAGCCACTTTCTGGCCAGGAATAGTTTCTAGGCTACAATTTGACAAACTGCATTTTACAATTTTAGTTTTTATAATCCTTTTTTCCCCTTTGATTTGAATATACACTTAGTATTTTTTCTAAGTACTCTTATGTGATGTTAATTATACTGTGTATGGCTCTATAGGCAGAATCATGTTTAAGTATGACTTTAATTAGGAGTTGACATAAAAAGAAAAGACTATCTTGGCTACAAATAATTAACAATCTTTAGATTTTGGGGAAGTGAAAAATGATGAGGATGATACAAGTATATGAGGAAAGGTGAAGAGCTGATCTGTTAGCATGTTAATTAAGTAGGGCAGGGTTACTATTTCATTCAATCATTTGTTTTAATAAGTGTATTTAAGCACATTCTACCTGAAACATTGAGATCAAACAGTGTTTTTCAAAGTGTGTTTCACTGGAGACATGTCCTATATAAACCTCTGGTAAAGGTAGGGTTTCTTTGTCAAATCATTTTGGAAATTTCTAAATACTCTTTTCATCTCTCAGAGAAAAATAACATACATTCCCACGGGAGAGACTCTGAGAATTCATGCTGAAGAAAAATCTGTTGAACTTTGCTTGGCTGACATTTTCAAGCCATTCTTGTTGCATGGTTCTCTTTTTGTTTTGAATATTTTTTTCTGTGTAAGCCTATTACCATTCTGTAAAACTGGAAACATGCTTCAGGGAAGATTATGAACGGTGATAATAGGATGAATCTCATTTTTGTTTATAATAACGATAACTAAAAGGATAATAAGTGACAATAGCTGACATTTATTAAGTACTTATGTGTCAGATACTGCTCTAAGCTCTTTACATAGATTAATTTGTTCAGTGCTCCAAGAACTACCAGAATTTAGGTATTTTAATTTCCTTTCTTTTAGCAACCAGGACGTTAAGTCTCATAGTGTTAAAGTAACTTGCCAGAGGTTTGATAGCAGCATGTACAGAGTCTAGATTTGACTCTCAGCAGTCTGGATCCAGAGAACCATAATTCACTCCTGTGTCTGAATCCTTAAACTTTTCAAGGTGTCAGTTTGTGTGCTTAAAAAAAAGATTTAGTGGAACTACATCAAATTCTCTTTTTCTGCATGGAAAAGTTTTCCATTTGTAGGAAGAATGCTGAAAAAAATTACATTTCAACATCATTACTGATGATACTGTTTATGCACTAGTTTAATGAAATTAACATGAAAATAACAACAACAAAAAAATCCTCTCAAATACAACTAGACTTATAACCTGAAATAATTATTTGGCTTGTGAGCCTTATTGATACTAATCTAAGCACGTTTTGTAGTCATTTTGTATATTTGCACAAGTGTACCCAGCATTATTTTCAGATTAAATTTGTCTACAGTTATATTTTGGAAGAGATATTTCTGCACAAGATTCTGTGATTAACTTAAGCTGATAGTGGAAGTTAGTCTGACTTTAAAGAGTCAGATTGAATAGATTAAAGCTAAGTACAAAAGATACAATGTGCAAAATACAATATTCTAGTCACCTTTTGTGATTCGAGCCATTTCCTTAAGGAATTCTCTCCTAATTGCCCCTTGGTCCCCATTCTATATCCCACCACCACTATCTAATTAGAGTTTCTGTAATATATTTTTTAAAGTAGACTTTATTTTTTTAGGTCACTTTTAAGTTCACAGCAAATATGAGCAGAAAAGTACAGAGTTCTGATGTATCCTCTGCCCCACCCCACACACTCCCACTATCAATATTTCACATCACAGTGGCATATTTGCTACCGTCTATGAACCTGTATTGATAAATTTTTATCACCCAACACTCGTCATTTACATTAGGGTTCACTGTTAGCGTTGGGCCTTCTGTGCATTTTGACAAATGTGTAATGACTTGCCTCTACCATAATATCACACAGAATATTTTCTCTGTTCTAAAAAATCTTGTGCTTATTTATCCCTCCTTCTCCCTAAACATTGGAAGCCACTAATCTTTATACTGTCTCTGTAGTTTTGCTTTTATTGTATAATAAAAATCATATAGTATGTAACCTTGGCATGTTGGCTTCTTTCACTCAATAATACTCATTTAAGTAACGTGCATTATTAATATGCTCATTCTTATTTTAACACTGAATAACATTCCATGTCTGGATGGACCACAGTTTATTTACCCACACACCTACTGAAGGACATCTTGGTTGCTTCTAGGTTTTGGCAATTTAGTGAATAAAGTTTCTGTAAATATCTGTGTGCAGGTTTTTGTGTGGATATAAGTATTTAACTTGTTTGAGTAAATACCAAGGAGCTCAATTGCTAAATCCTGTGGTAAAGGGATGCTTAGTTTTTTTTTTTTTTTTTGAGACAGAGCCTCAAGCTGTCACCCTGGATAGAGTGCTGTGGCATCACAGCTCACAGCAACCTCCAACTCCAAGACCCAAGCCATTTTCCTGCCTCTGCCTCCCAAGTAGCTGGGTCTACAGGTGCCCGCCACAATGCCCGGCCATTTTTTGGTTGCAGCTGTCACTGTTGTTTGGTGGGCCCGGGCTGGATTCGAATCCGCCAGCTCAGGTGTATGTGACTGGCGCCTTAGCCGTTTGAGCCACAGGCGCCGAGCTGGGATGCTTAGTTTTCTAAGAAACTTCCAACTGTCTTCCCAATTGTCTTTACCATTTTGCACTTCCACCAGCAGTGATGAGACTTTTCTGTTGCTCCATATGCTCTTCGGCTTCTGCAGTTGCTAGTGTATTGGATCTGGGCAATTCAAAGAGTCCCATAATGATATGTCAGGGTGGTTTTGACTGCAGTCTCCAGTGGTACGCTGTTAAGCACATTTTCATGTCCTTGTTTGCCACATACATATCTTCTTTGGTCAGCTGCCTATTCAGGTCCTTTGCCCATTTTTAATTGGATGTTTTATGTTCTCATATTGTGCTTTTAGAATTCTTTATATATTTTGGATAACAGTCTTTCATCAGATGTATCATTTACAAATACTTTACTTCATACTGTTGTTTGTTTTCTTATTCACTGACAGAGTCTTTTGCAGAGCAGAAGTTTTGAATTTGAATAAAATACAGCCTGGGAATTATTTTTGACTACTTTAATCCATTCAAGCCACTATAATGAAACACCATAAACTGGGTATCTTATAAACAAAAGAATTTTATTTTTCCACAGTTCTGGAGACCAGGAAGTCTAAGGTCAAGGTGCCAGTAGATTGATGCCAGTGGATTCAATGTCTGAGGAGGACTTGCCTTCTATCTCAGGGAGATGTCTTTTAGCTGTGTCTTCATATAGTGGAGAGAGAAAGCTAGTTCTCTGGGACCCTGTTTATAAGAATACTAGTCCCATTCACCTGGGCTCTACCCTTATGACCCAGTCACTTCCCACATGCCCTACTTCCTTAATTCATCCCCTTGGGGGTTAGGATTTCAACATGTGAAATTTGGGGGCACACACATATTCAGACTATAGCAGTGTTATATCTAAAATGGCATCCCCATACCCAAGCACATCTGCATTTTTTCTATAATCTAAGAAGTTTTATGATTTGTGTTTTATATTTAAGTCTGATCTTTTTGAGTTAATTTTTGTGACAGGTATCAGGTCTCTATCTAGATTCTTTTATTTATTCATTTATTTATTTTCACATGTTGCTATCTAGTTGTTTTGGTATCATTTGTTGAAAAGCCTGTCTTTGCTCCATTGTATGGCCTTTGGTCTGTGTTGAAGATGAGTTGACTATATATGGATCTATTTCTGAGATCTCTATTCTATTTCACTATTTGTTTATTCTTCCACCAGTATCTCACTGTCTTGATTACTGCAGTTTTAGAGTAAGCTTTGAAGTCTGGTAGTTTTGGTCCTTTGATTTTTTTCTTCAACATTGTGTTGGCTACACTGGGTCTTTTATTTTTCTATGTAAACTTCAGAATCAGTTCATTGATATCCACAAAATAACTTACAGGGATTTAATCTGGAATTGTGTTGAATCTGTAGATCAAATTGGGAAGAAATAACATCTTAACAATAGTGAATCTATCTATCATCATGGAGTATCTTTTTATTTAGTTCTTTGATTTCCTTTATTAGAGATTTGTAGTCTTTATCCTACAGACCTTGTACATATTTTGCTAGGTCCAACAGTATCTCTAAAGATTTGGTCATTTAAGTAGTTATGAAATTTTTAAAATTATCCTTTTCAGCTATCCGTTTCACCTTATAAACTACATAAGACCCAAGCCTATGACTACATTTACTACTATATCTCTAGTGTTGTATGATAAATGTTCAAGCAATATTTTTAAATGAATAATAAATGAGTAAATGTTATATGTGCTGAGATATATCATATGGTAAACATTGGAATTGTCTTCCTAATATCCCTATCCCAAAAGGATAGTCTAGCCACATGTTAATCAATTACCCCGATTGTGCTTTGATCTGAAATGGATAGGAGAATTCTTGCCCATAAAATGTTTAGAAGTCTACTGGAGAAGTTTTTCTCATTCTTAACAGAAGCTAAAAGAGATGCTTTTCTTCCTCCTTGCTATGTTGCTGGGTCTGGGCTTGGTATCTAGAACTTATCCAGTCATGTTGCTCCCAGCCCCAGCATGCAGACAAAATGAAAATGGAAGTGCAGAAAGATTGGGAAAAAATAAATCACAAATTATTTTTTGAATCATATATTGTGTTCCTGAATCAAACAGTCTTGGGGTCTGGTATTCCTCTGGATGATATAGTAAGTAGGATAATAAATAACCAAGTTCTGTAAGCTAATTTTAGTCTTTGTATTATGGAAAAAGGTTGGGTATATTGATATCTATTTAGTTTGAAAGGTTTCTGCTACAGGATTCCTTAAGCAAAAAACAAATATCACTAATTGGTTAGAAACATAAAGACCTTGATATTCCTTTGTTGACAATATTTGATATATCTACCTTCTTTTCACCTTCATTTTCAGGAGCACATTATACACTTTAGTTCTGCCTTAGAATATTTTTGTGCATATATCTTAATTGAATTCTATGAAGTAATTAAGTAAGTCATTTTATTTATTCAATTGTAATGTTCATTTTCTTTAGTAGGATACAATATTCATCTTGAATTATTGTCATATAAAAATAATGACCTCAAACCTGATCTTCATTTAGAAAGGTCATTTGGAATATTTTAATCTATCCTTAAGTAACCTTTATTAAATGACCAGACCCCAGATTGTTTGATTCAGAAACACAATGTATTATTCAAACATCAATTTGTGATTTATTTTTTCTCAATCTTTCTGCACTTCCATTTTTCATTTGGAATATTTTTAATTATCAGATTATTTTATACACACATGCATGTGTGCACACACAGACATACCACATCTACTCTCTCACAAACACTCTGTTAAATTCCAACAATTATCTTTGAGCTGACTGAATAGCTTTGAAATGAGGGAAATTGGAACTGTTAAATGGATTAAAAGGTTAATTGTCTAATCTTAGTTTCCTTCCTGAAAAGACTATTTTGACCTATACAAGTTTCCTGTCTGGAAGCCAGGAATCTTTTGAAATATAATTAAATAAATCAGTCTTATCTCTAAGGTTAACTGCTGTTGCATAATAATTCCAATGTTAGTGCTTTGGCAACTGATATTTTTTACATACTTGTTTTTGGGAGAAAAGGAGCAGTTTTTTTTAAAAATGCTGTAACATTTGAGGAATGAATTATGATCTGTAAACTTTGTTTCTACTAAAAAAAATTTTAAGAAAATATTTTGGAAAATGTCAAATATTTGCATAAACCTTGTATGTTTCTCTTTTTTTTCAAAATACAGTCTGGAAGTAAGTAAACACATCTGAAAAATTAGAGATATTTTAGAAGACAATTCCTTCTATTTTTATTAAGTACTTAAGATGACAAAGTGGCCCTTCAAAGGTGTTAGAAAAATACTTCACTTGCAATATTTTGCATAACAAAACCTTTGATAGGTCCCAGTATAATTCTCTAAAGTACCCATGAAAAATTGCAATTATTCTAAGCATACCATTAACATTTAAGCATCTCCCATTAAGTAATGTGAATTTAAAATGTTTCATCTCTTAAAATTCCCCAATGTATTATTTGCTCGAATTTTTGCACTTTGCTTATATGTTAAAAATAAAGTTAGTATTGATTTTATTTACCTTGGTTTATTCTAAATGATCATACTCTGACTTCTACACATTTGGTGGTTTTAATTTGGCTTCAGGAATATTTAAAATACACTATTTCTTAGGGATATTAAAACACTACACTAAAGAAGTGACATTTAAAAACTTGACTATTGATTCCATGCTTGCATAATTTTTAGGAACTTCTAGAGGTGGAGAAAAATCTGGGGTAGGGCTGTCAGAATTAATGCCCTCATTTTATTAAAGTAGATTTTTTTCTACTAATTGAGAAGGCAAAGTCTTTAGTTAAATGAATTTCATTCTCCCTCTTTTTTATAAAATAGTCACCTGCATTTGAAAAAAGCCCTAAACCCTTGTTTAGACATTTACATGAAGGAAATATAGTGGAAAGAAAAGAGCTAAATGGGATTGTCAGGAAGGAAAGAAGAAAAAAGCCAAAATGACAGGGCCACACGGCTGAAAGGCAAGGAAAAGGGGAACAGCAAGAGATTAAAAAAAAGAGTTTGGAGACTTTACCTCTTTTGTGTTTACATGGATGGACATGGATGGAGCTGGAACATATTCTCCTTAGCAAAGTATCTCAAGAATGGAAGAAAAAGTATCCAATGTACTCAGCCTTACTATGAAGCTAATTTAAAGGTCTCATATGAAGGCTATAACCCAACTATACCATAAGAATATGGGAAGGGAGGGGAGGGCGGAGGTTGGGGTAGAGGGAGGGTAATTGAGGGGGCCACACCTATGGTGCATCTTAGAAGGGTACAGGCAAAGCTTACTAAATGCAGAATACAAGTGTCTTCATACAATAACTAAGAAAATGCCATGAAGGGTATGTTAAACAGTTTGATGAAAACATTTCAGATTGTGTATGAAACCAGCACACTGTACCCCTTGATTGCACTAATGTACGCAGCTATGATTTAATAAATAAATAAATAAAGAGTTTAAATTATGGCCACCCACAGGATTATCTTGCCCCTTCCTTCCTATCTGCCTCCCCTCTACCCTCCAACATATTCCTCCTCTGCAGTCAAACTCTTTTTCTCATGGTCCCCAAAAGATATCCAGTTTGATCCTGTCTTATCTGGCATCCCTTCTTTCACTGTTTCCAAATCGTGTTTCCAAGACCCAACTCAAACCCCACACTTTCCAGGAAGGTACCTCTAGTAATTTTAACCTCAGCTGCCCTCCTACACTGAACTGGTGTGGCCGTCTACACCACCTAATTTAACAGTCCCTCTTGTGTTGTCCTTCAATGGGTTCCAGTACAGGAGTTTGAGAACTCCTTAAGTGGGAAAGTCTTTTTTTTCTCTATTTCCAAAGAATCCAACAGGACTGAACACATAGTAGGTGCTTAATACATATTTGCCCATTGATCAGTGTCAGGCTTAAACATCAGGATAGCACATAAGTGTATGCACTAGGAAAAGAGGGAAATAAGGTGAGAGTGCCTTTCTTCCCAAGTATGTAGCTCATCAAGTTTTTCAAGACAAAGTTAAGGCTGTCAGGATTTTCAATGCCTCTCACAGAATGGATGTTTGTGAGAGGTACACTTTACTTAAGAAATTAGGAGCATGTTATCCTTCCCTGGGGGAGTAATTCCCAACACTAACAGTGGTCAGAATCACCTATAAAGCTATATACATTTATATGAGGTCAGACCATTAAGTTCTCAAACTTGCCACTGTGCACTTAGGTTGGCAGCACTATACAAACAGCTCAGTAAGGTTTCATAACCTCAGCATATCAGTGCCTCACAGTTGTGTTCATGTCGATGTGTGGCAGAGTCTTGCTGAATGGCATTCATTATTGTTGCATGTTTCTGTGTGCCATGGCAAGGATATCACAGCTTGAATTAGAGCAACAAGCAAATATTCGTAAATTTCTTGTTAAACCTGGCAAGAGTGAAAGTGAAATCAGGGACATGTTAGTCCAAGTTTATTGGGATAATGCCATGAAGAAAACAGAAGTGCACAAATGGATTAAACATTTTTCTGAGGAAAGAGAATGTGTCACTGCTGAAGAACAGGGCAACCAGTAACAAGCAAAAATTCATCAAATTTTGTGTCAAAATCATTGGCCAGCTATGAGAAGCATAGCAAACCAAGTAGAGAACAGAAAAATCATAACTGGGGTGGTGTCTGTGGCTCAGTGAGTAGGGCGCCAGCCCCATATACTAAAAGTAGTAAGTTCAAACCCGGCCCTGGCCAAACTGCGGCAACAATAACAACAACAACAACAACAACAAATAGCTGGGCATTGTGGCAGGTGCCTGTAATCCCAGCTACTTGGGAGGCTGAGGCAAGATAATCACCTAAGCCCAGAAGCTGGAGGTTGCCGTGAGCTATGACGCTACAGCACTCTACCAAGCGGGACAAAGTGAAACTCTGTTTCTAAAAAAAAGAAAAGAAAATCTTAGCCAACAACTCATTACAACAATGCCCCAGCTCACACAGCACTGTCTATGAGGCAGTTTTCAGCCAGTAAACACATAATTGTATTGGAACACCCTCCCTACTCACCTGATCTAGCTCCAGCGACTTTTTTCTTTACCTGAAAATAAAGGAAATATTAAAAGGAAGGCATTTTGATGACATGCAGGACATCAAGGGTAATACAATAACAGCTTTGATGGCCATTCCAGAAAAAAAGTTCCAAAATTGCTTTGAAAGGTGGACTAGGCACTGGCATCAGGGTACAGCTTCCCGAGCAGTGTGCTTCAAAGGTGACCCTGGTGATGTTTAGCAATGAGGGATGTAGCACTTTCTCTAGGACGAGTTCACGAACTTAATGGTCAGGCCTTGCATATAGCTATATATCTATCTTGCTATATATACATACAAGTTTATAGTCTGCACCCCACTTAAGAGATTTTGATTCAGTATCTCTGGGGCGGGGTCCAGATATCTATGTTTTGAAAGCTCCAAATGTGATCCTGATGTACAATAGGGCTGAAAACTATCACATCTGAAGTAGGCCGCCACACCAAACGCTGCCTCTAAAAGGAAACTCTATCCTAAATACCCCAGGAAGCTAAGCGTCTACCACATACTCAATTTCCAAGTAGCAAGATGGCATCTCCCACTCATGGTCCCTTCCCAAATCATGTAATCCTCAACGAAGACTGTTCATCCTCACCCTGAGCCCAGTGGTTCTCCATCTTGGCTACTCTTTGAAATCACCTGGGAAACATTAAAGAAATTACTGCTGTTTGGCTCTCCATCCTAAAGATTCTAATTTAATTGTTCCAGGCTCCAGCTTGAACATTAAGATTTCTTAAAAAGCTCCCTGGATGTCTCTAACAGAGAGTTAAATTTGAAAACCTCTGTAGCCTAAATCCTCTTGCTGCTGTTAGCTAATTCCTCATTCTATTCTCAGGGAAGATGTGCTACAGCTGGTCTTAGATTTCAAACTCTTTTTCAAAGCCAGCCTCAGCCTTCTCTCCAAGACAAATAATCCCTAGCCCTTTTATCTTTCCTAAGAGCTCTTACTTCTCGCCCCACCCACTGTTTTCACTGCAGTCCTCTGGAAGCGCTCCAGGTTCTTAACATCTCAGTCAAGCTGTGATGTCCGAAACTTCCTCCTGGGTCTTGCATTCCTGTTGACTGGCTAGTGCTGTGTTTGTTTCAACAGTGGCTCTGCATCCCCAACTGAATTCTCAGTTTCCACCGATCAAGAAATTCAGTGATTGAGAGAACTCTACTTACACGCTAGTAGACAAAGCAGCAGAAGCCTAAGGAAGGTCCCGTAGCCTGACGTTGGAAGAGGGTGACTTTTCGTGGAAGTCTACAAGGTGGCCAATGGAGAGGTTAAAAAAAAAAAAAAAAGGCCAGGGCATAGGGAATAAATGGAAAATGAGATGGGAACAAAATTTCAGTGTGATGAAAAAAATGTATAACTTAGGAGGTAGAACTCCAACATTCTAGTCTAAGATATGACCCTGATCAAGCACATACCTACAGACAATCCATTTCATGTGTCTAGGCCTTAGTTTTTCGTATGTAAAATAAGAGGGTAAGACTGGGTGGCCTCTAGGTTTGACTTCAGCTCCGAGCCTTCCACAACTGATCTCAGGCTTTGATAGAGAAGAGAGATGGCTGTTCCCCCTTCTACTCACCCTGCCTGCAGGCCTTTCTTCCAGTTGCTCTAGCTGCTCTAAGAGGTATTGTTCTCCCGATTCTGATTCTGACAGTGATTATAATCCAGACCCAGCACCATTGGATTGTAAGCTTCCTGAAGACAGAACAATGCCATCTCCTGAATATAGTTAAAAATGTAGGTCTGGCTCGGCGCCTGTGGCTCAACGGGCTAAGGTGCAAGCCATGTACAACTGAGCTGGCGGGTTCGAATCGAGCCGGGTCCCGCCAAACAAAGACAGCTACAAACAAAAAATGGCCAGGCGTTGTGGCGGGCGCCTGTAGTCCCAGCTACTTGGGAGGCGGAGGCAGGAGACTCGCTTGAGCCCAGGAATTGGAGGTTGCTGT
>CAUYON010110598.1:0-17985 GCA_963573935.1 Arctocebus calabarensis | reverse complement strand
TATCGCCCTGGGTAGAGTGTCATGGCGTCACACTGCTCACAGCAACCTCCAGCTCTTGGGCTTAAGCGATTCTCTTGCCTCAGCCTCCCTAGTAGCTGGGACTACAGGCGCCCACCACAGCGCCCGGCTATTTTTTTTGTTGTTGTTGTTCTTTCGGCTATTTTTTTTTGTTTTGCAGTTCGGCCGAGGCCGGGCTTGAACCCCCACCCCCGCCACCTTCGGTATATGGGGCCGGCGCCCTACTCGCTGAGCCACAGGAGCCGCCCTTGAAAATGATCCTTGAAAGAGGATATAAGAAGATGGACTTTCTTCTATTATTATACACTCAAGTGATAAATCCACTGTTGATTGAGAAGACTATAAATTAGGGCCCAAAGTATGTAGGTAAAAATAAAATTCTACAACAAAACTGATTTATTCTTTCAACAGGTATGTACTGACTGCTAATAAATGTCAGGTAATGGGGAATAAAATAGGGAGCCTGACAGGCCCCACCCTTGAGGAACTTAGGTGCCATGGAGTTTGATGACTACCCACCACCATACTAACCTTGTCAGGCCTCATACCTAGCTCCTTTGCTTCTGAAAACAGTTGGGAAGTTTAAAAAATTATTTTTATAACATGAGAGAATATAAAAAACACTTCAATCCATCTGTTCCTTTCTCACCTAAAAGTTTTAAACCACTTTTGAGAGTTTCAAAAAGGTTTTCAATATTTCTAAATTCAGAGATTATAGCACAAGTAATAAGAAATTATCAAGTTAAAAATGTATTTTGCTTTTCAAAACATTAGCTCCAATGTGAATACTTGATTTTTTTTTTAAATTGAATCATAGCTGTGTACATTAGTTCAATCATGGGGTACAGTGTGGGGGCTTCACATGCAATCTGAGATATTTTATCAACCTGATTGACATGACATTCATGAGATTTTCTCGTTTACTATATGAAAACATTTTTCATCCGTATTTAGAAGTTTTCTCCTGACCCTTCGAATATGTACCACACATGTGATCTCACCCTTTGTCCCATCTCCCCCACCCTCTCCCTCCCCTTCCCTCCCTCTCCCCTTTCCCTGTCTTCCTGTGCAATAAATGGGTTGTAGCCTTCACTTGAATAATAAAGAATTTGTCTCATATTAGGGGTGTATACATTGGGTGCTTTTTCTTCCATTCTAGAGATACTTTGCGAAGGAGAACATGTTCCAGCTCCATCCATGTAAAAATTGATTTTTTTTTTTAAATACCAATGAGCAACATCATATCAGGCAATAATAACTTTGCTCCCCAAGGCCTGGCACTGCAGAAACCTACTGTCCCAGGCTGCATATCTTCTATTCCTTTTAACTAAACAGGAGAGGGAGGCACGATTTCCCACACTTGCCAGAACTCTGTTTTCTCATCTTAAGCTTTGGAGGGCAAACAGGAACTATAGATTGAAAGCTAAAAGTCAAAATTAAAAATAAAAGGAAGATATTAGAGGATCCAATACTGGCAAGTATTAATCTGTAGAATCAAAGCAAGTCCACAATCAACATCCTAGAAGACTTTTTGTACAAATTAACAAGCTGATTCTAAATTCATATGGAAATATAAAAGACATAGAGTGGGTAAAACAATTTTGAAAAGAACAAAGTTGGCTGATTCACACTATCTGATTTGAAAACTTAACTATAGTAATCAAGAATGTGAAAATAGCAAAGGATAGATAGATAGATAGATCGATCGATCGATCAATGGTACAAAATAGCAAGTCTTGACAGACTCTTGTAAGTATGGTCAGTCAAAGATTTTAACTTTTTATTTTGAAGTAATTATGGATATAGAGGCAGAGAGGTCCCATGTACCTTTCACCTAGTAGCCCCCAGTGGTTATATCTTACACAATTATGGTATAATATAAAGACCAGGAACTTGACACATATCTGTAATGTGTGTATAGTTCCACATCATTTCCCCTATCCCGTGAATGTTTTGGTTTGTATAACCACAAGCAGAACTGGATCGACACAGAACTATTCCATCACTGCAAGGATCTCCCCTGCGCTGCTGCTTTCCCCACCCCCATCAACCCTGAATCTTGCCAAACACTAGTCTGGTTTTTGACAAAGGTGTAAAAATAGTTCAATAGCAAAATAAGGATGTGAGGAAAGGGTTCTCACACTTGTACACATAATAACAAAATTATCACAAAAGACTGCAAAAATCACAAGCTTGAGCAAACAACCTCACACACAAATATACATCTGGGAGGACACCTGCCCAGCAATCACCTGCCAAACTTTGGGCTGATATCGCCCTTGTTATTGATCCTCATAGCCAAGGATTATTATCTCAAAACAAATAAGCAATCCTCCTCACTTCTCCTTTATAAGTCTTTGCCTTCCTTTACCTCCCTCAACTGTATGGCCGCTACTTCCACTGCAGTGTCCCATTCCTGAATAAATATCCTTTGCTTTTAGAGAGCCTCTCTTTGTTATCTATGTTGACATATCTCACATCTTATACAAAAATTAACTTAAAATGGTTCACAGATCTAAATGTAAAACATAAAGCTTAGAAGAGAATTTAGAAGGAAATTGTGGTATGATAAAAATTTACCTGGCCTTTTATTCCTGATTTTTTGGCAGAGTTCCCGAGAGATAGGAGTATCTTTTGTTACTCATAATGCACATGTTTTAGTAACACCTGAAGTTTATGCTAATGAATTGACTTAGGGTGTCACCGGTTTACCAGGAAGAACAAGTGATTATCAGTTGAAACGCTCAGACCCACCCACTACTTCCAGGCTTGTGAACATACCAAGGTGCTAGGTGGGGCCACACCTAGAGAAGGCATAGACTCCCCGCACCCACCACACGCACCTTGCCTTGTGCATTTCTTCCTTTTTGCTGTTCCTGAGTTGTATCCTTTATAATAAACCAATAAAAATAAGTAAAGTGTTTTCCTTAAGTTCTGTGAATCATTCTAGAACCCAATTTATAGCCAGTAGGTTAGAGTATGAGAGACCTAGACTTACTGGCATCTGCAGTGGGGGCAATGTTCTGGCTCCTTAACTTGTGGGATCTGATGATAAATTCAGTGTCTAAATTAAACTGAATCGTGGAACACTAGGATTGTGTCCAGAGAGTTGGAGGATTGCTTTATGTGGAGTAAACCCATATTAAGTGTCAGAAGTGTTGTGTTAGTAGAGAAAACATTTTTCCGGAAAAAATCTCAGGAGAAATCTTTGGGTTAGGCAAAGCATTCTGAGATATGATACCATAAGCACAACTCATACAAGAAAAATTGATAAACTAGATTTCATCCAAATTAAAAATATTTACTTTATGGAGCAGTGCCTGTGGCTCAGTGAGTAGGGCGCCAGCCCCATATAGCAAGGGTGGTGGGTTCGAACACAACCCTGGCCAAACTGCAACAAAAACAACAACAACAACAAAAATTATTTTTAAATATTTACTTTATGGAACACATTGTTAAGAGAAAGAAAATACAATCTAAAAACTAGAAGAAAACATTTGCAAGTCATATATCTGACAATGACTTATATTTAGAATATGAGGTATAACAATTAAGTTCATGAACTTGCCACCATGCAAGCACTGTACAAATAGCTCAGTAAGGTTTTATAACCTTGGTATATTGGTGTTCACAGCTGTGTTCATGGCAACATGTGGCAGGGTCTTGCTGAATGGAATTCATTAGTATTGTTGCATGTTTCTGTGTGTTGTCATAGGATGTTGGAGTTTGAATTAGAGCTATGAATGAACATTAAATTTATTATTAAACTTGGCAAGAGTGGAAGTGAAATCAGGGACATGTTTGTCCAAGTTTATGAGGATAATGCCATGAAGAAAAGGACAGTGTGCAAAAGGATTAAATGTTTTTCAGAGGAGAGAGAAAGTGTCACTGGTGAAGAGAGTTCTGGGCAGACAGTAATGAGCAGAACTGACAAAAACATTGCAAAAATTTGTTAAATGGTGCATCAAAATCATCAGCTGATTGTGAGAAGCATATGAGACCAAGTAAACATCGATAGAGAAACAGGAAAATTTTAAATGAAAATCTTGGCATGAGAAAGATATGTGCAAAAATGGTCCTGAAGGAGCTCACTGAAGAACAAAAGCAAAGGAGAGTCAAAGTTTGCCAAAACCTTTGGAGAGGCAAGACAATGTTTTGAACCATGTTATCACTAATGATTAACCATAGATGTACCAATATGACCCTGAAACAGAGTGTCAAAGTGCACAATGGCAGTTAGCCAATTCTCCATGACCAAAATGTTTCATCAGTCAAAACCAAGAGTCCGAATGATGTTGCTAACAACCTATTTTGATGTCAGAGGGATCTTTCATTATGAATTTGTTCCAACTGGACTAACAACCAAATTTACTATTTGGAAGTGCTGAAAAGGCTGCACGAAAACATTAGACTAAAGAGACCTGAGCTTTTCACCAACAACTCATGGCTTTTGCATCACCACAATGCACCAGCTCACACGGCACTTTCTGTGAGGGAGTTTTTAGCCAGTAAACAAATAACTGTATTGGAGCACCCTCCCTACTCACCTGATCTGGCCCCCAGTGATTCTTTTCTTTACCTGAAGATAAAGGAAACATTAAAAGGAAGGCATTTTGATGGCATTCAGAACATCAGGGATAATATGATGACGGCTCTGGTGGCCATTCCAGAAAAAGAGTTCCAAATTGCTCTGAAGGGTGGACTAGATGCTATGGTCAGTGCATAGTTTCCCAGGGGAGGACTTCAAAGGTGACCACAGTGATATTCAGCAATGAGGTATGTAGCACTTTTTCTAGGATGAGTTCATGAACTTAATTGGCAGACCTCTTATCTAAAGAACTCTCAAAACTCACCAATAAGGAAGCAAACAACCTAATTAAAAATGCGCAAAAGATTTAAACAGTAGCTTCACTAAAGATATACAGATGGAAAATAAATACATGAAAAAAGGCTTAGACTCATTAGTCATTAGGGAATCGCAAATCAAAACCACAGTGAGATACCACAACACACTTCCTAGAATGGCTAAGAAAGTTTAATTACTCTGTGTGGGGCAAGTTGTCAAGGCTATGATGGAGTAGCTAGAATTCTCATGCACAATTGGTGGAAATGCCAAATGGTTTGGCAGTTTCTTATAAGGTTAAGAATGTATCTAACCTTATACAGATAAGGTCATATGTATATGGCCCAGCAAAAGCTATATGTGAAAGTTATAGCAGCTTTACTCTTAATTGCTAAAAACTAGAAATGACTCAAATGTTCTTTCCTGGTGAATGGATAAACTAGTACTTTTATAACATGAAAAAATACTCAGCAATAAAAGGGAAAAAAACTATTGACAGATCCAACAACATGGATAAAATACAAATCTTTTGTGCTAAGTGACACAAGTCAGACTCAAAGGCTACTTAGTACATTCCACAGTGATTTTCAACTGGTATGCTGTGAGAAGATCTTAGGTTTGCTGTGAAAATTATTAAAGATCATTAATTGACTTAATTACAAAAGAAGTTCAAAGCACAGTAAGCATATTATTTATTTTACACTTTTTTTGGATCAACATAATTGAAGCATGCCAAGTGTGCCATGAGATTAAAAAGGTCGAAAAACACTGACATATGGTTATGTGTCACTTCATGACAGAGATAAGCTCTAAGAAATGCATCATTCATCAATTTTGTCAGCATACAAAGCTCATAGAGTACACATATATACATAATGTGTGCGTAATTTCAAACATGTATTCTGTATGTCCATATATATGCATATTTTTACAGCTTCTGTCTGCTGAAAAGATGTAAAAGCAAAGATATCTAAGTAGTAATATCTCCCAGGCTTTCAGTCTCTCAGACCATTCAACACCAGAAGGAACCAGGGCTCCTGAGAAATGGCTAATAACAGCACCAGGTCACACTAGAGCTGGGCCTAGATCAATATATGTGGCCAGAAAGTAAGGATGCACTAAAACACACAACAGGGACATGTCACGAGGACACAGGAACCAGCTTGAAGTGACTCCTATTAGTCAAATTTGGGACACTTTGAGCACCGAGATAATTGAAAATAGTGATGAATTATAAACCACGGAAAAAATAAGAACCCATAATGGTAAGACAAATAAATAAGGGGAAAGGGAACACTCCAGCTTATAGTAAAATTCCAATTTCTGATTGTTGAATGTTGAGAGAGTGCTAGAGTTGGAAAATTATTATTTTGCATCCAGTGTAATAAAACCAGCTTATAATAAAACCAATTTAAGAGAGTGCTGGAGTTGGAAAATCATTCTTTTGCAACTACATAATAAAGGTTGTATCAGGCAAGGACCTTTAACAGATATCAAAGGGAGAGAGGACTTTTTTGAAGAGCAAGATATTTGAATGGTCTTAAAGTGTCCCTCCAAAGATTGCTTATTAGTTGCAAGAAAAACAAGACATTTGGGAAAACTGACAACACCTTGACTAGGGGATCAAAATTAGAATCACCAATGAGGGGTACATGAGCAATGTGGGTCTCTGGGTGATCCTAAGAAGGACACAAAATCATTTACATAACATTCCAGGTGGGAACGTGTAAACCTGAATCAAATTGAGAGAAACCATCACATGAGCCCCAAATGATGTATGTCTTATTTTTTCAAGGGACTACATATTAATGTCATAAAGGACAGAGAAAGGCTGTGGAAATGTTTCAGGTTGAAGGAGACCAAAGAGCTATGACAACTAAATCCACTACCCGGTCCTAGACTAGATCATGTACACCTATTTTGTATATATCTATATGTAAATTTATTGTAAATATACAGATAAATACCTACATTACAATATACACAATATGTGTACATAAACATTATTCTAAGCTTACATATACATTATAATACATACTATGGTTTGAATGTTTGTGTTCTCTGAAATTCATATGCTGAAACCTAGTCCCCAAGGGAATGGTATTGGAAGGCGGAACCTCTAGGAAGTGATTAGGTTATGAAGATTTCTTCCTCATGGATGCAATTGGTGCCCTTATAAAAAGGTATGGAGGGAGCGAGTCTGTCCCCTTTGCTCTTCCACTCTGCTGCCATGTGAGGACATAGGGCTCACCCCATCCAGAGGAAGCAGCAACAAGGTTCCATGCTGGAAAGGAAGACCAGTCCCTCACCAGACACCAAACTTACTGACCTCCACAACTCTAGGAAATAAAGTTCTGGTCTTCATAACGTACACAGTCTACAGTTTTGTATTATAGCAGCATGGATAGACCAAGAAAGTACAACACAGTACATATAAACAAACTTTATTCTAAATACACAAATACATATACCTTATTCTAAACGTACATGTAAAGAGATACATATAGAATATACATATATGTGATATGCACATATAGGACATATGTACAGAATCTAGTCTGAGATTGGGTAGTGTATTTAGCTATCATGTCTCTTTAGCCTCTTTTAATCTGAAACATTTCCACCGCCTTTCCTTATCTTTTATGACATTAACATTTATTTGTACATATATACATGTGTGTGTCTGTGCATATATATATATATATATATAATTTAAATACACAGAGAAAAGCAAATAATAATGAATAAAGTAAATTAGGGTAAAATGTTAACAACAGTTGAGTGAATATGGGTAAAGGGTATGTGACTTTATCCAGATTATCATTGTACAAAGTTATCATGTACAAAAGTACAGGACTATTTGTACTATTCTTACTCTTGCAACTTTTCAGTGAGTTTGAAATTATTTGCAATTAAACATAAACCCCCCCAAAATATATACAGTAGAACCTCCATAGTTAAACCCCTCCCTACATTGGTACCACCTTAAGTTGACCTAATTTTCATAGACTAGACATCCCCACATGTGCCTATCAGTACAGAAGGCTGAGTTCCTGATCTTGGTCACCTCTGTATGTTGACCAGTTTGTTATAGGCCCTTGGGTGGTCAACTTACAGAAGATCTACTGTCTTAGAAACTGTGATATGGAATTATAATAGATTTATCCTATCTATTATTTTCTGTTTGTTATTTACAATTGAGACAATTACATCACTAAAATGCATAGATTTTAAGGGTATTGTTCAATTAGTTCTGATAAACGCATACAGACGTGTAACACCACTCAATCAAGATCTAAAACATTTCCCAGAAAGTTCCTTTGCCTCCTTCCTATTAGCCTCTGTACCCCTCATCCCTGTTTAGATTTTCTATCACCACAGCTTGGGTTTGCATATTCTTAAAAGGAATCATTAAGTACACTCTTTAGTGTCTAGCTTCTCTTCTCAAAGGTTTTTGAAATGTATTCAAGTTGTTGCCTGTATCAGTATTTCATTCATTTTTATTGCTTAATGTTGTTACATTATATGAATATGCCATAATTTCTTAATCCATTATTAGCTAATGAACATTCTTCTATATGTCTTTTTGTGGACATAAGTTTTCCTTTCTGTTGGTTGGGTCACAGGGTGGGTATAAACTTATTTTACAAGAAATACCAACTGTTTCCATTGTGATTGTGCCATCCTTACCACTTTTATTGGCTACAAAGCATTGCATACATTGGGTAGGCCATAATTTATTTAATCAGTCCCCATTCATTGGGCATTAAGTTGTTTCTGATCTTTTACAACCACAAACAGCTTACTAATAAATATCATTGTCTATGAAACTTTGTGCATCTGTGTGAGAATATGTGTAGAATAACCTTTACAGGTGAGTCAAAGAGCATATACATTTAATTTTCTATAAATGCATACAATTAGACCTTCAGGTTGGTCATTCCCAAGTCCATTCCTACGAGCAAAGTGTAAGAGTACCTATTTTCCCACATCTGCTTACCAAAGTTATGGCAAAATTATGAATCTTTTAATTTTTTTTCTCTTCTGAGAATCACAATGTTGGATTTAATATTTACAGTTTCCTGTATTTATGTCACCTCATATTTTAGATTTGTATTTTGCTCCACCTGTACAATTAGCTTCCTCCTTTAATCTCTTCCTACAGTCCTAGACATAACCTTCAGATCAGTACAACTCCAGTTGCAGTTTACCAGCTCACTCCCTACCCAGAAACCCTTCACTGGATCCCCATTGCTTAAAGAATAAAATCTAGAACCTGTATCCTTACATTGAAGAGTTATTCCACGTTTCCTATCTCACTTATAAAAGACTGCCCTCTATGTACTCCAACAAAAATGGGTTTTCCCATGGACCCATACAAAATGTGCATGTCCCATCTCTGTGCCTGTACTTGTGCTGTTCCCTCAGGCCAGAGCACCTTCCCCCCTCTCTCTATGCCTGTTGAATCCTTCTTTTCCTAGAAACCTTGCTCAAATGCCATCTTCTCCCGATGCCCCAATTAAGTAGAGATAAGATGACGGTCATGCTTACCGGCACTTTCATTTTAAATTCTTCTCGATAGTATTTAATGCCAATGTCAGTGAATGTCCTCTGGATGAAGCAGGATGGACGCAGAATGAATATGAGCTGTAAATTTCCTGGAAATGCCACCTGGAAGGATCATGAAAAGTGTCAGCGGTGGGTGGGGGAAGAGAGAAAATGTCATATCTATTACTGGGGTCTAGTTTGGTCTCCTTGCCCAGGATTACAGAGGAAAAGTTAGAATGGACATCATGGATGTAGATTTTTATAGGATTTCAGAGCTAAAAGGAACCTTAGAGGTCAGATAATTCAAACCCCTTTCTGAAAAACCAAAGCAAGCCAAACAAATAATCAAAATTTCTGATTATAAAGATAATTTATATTCTTTTTGTTGTTGTTGTTGTTATTGTTGCAGTTTGGCTGGGGCTGGGTTTGAACCCACCACCCTCAGTATATGGGGCCAGCGCCCTACTCACTGAGCCACAGGTGCTGCCTGATATTCTTTATAGAAAAATTGGAAAATTAATAGAATGATATATTAGAAAAAGAAAACTCACCCACGGCTTTATAGTCATAATAAGTATAAATGTCTCTAAACTCATACCGTAGAAATTCTTTTTTACTTACCTTTTCACTTAACATTATATCATGGTCTTTTATTCTTGTTATTAATAAATTCTTTGGAAATATTATTTGGGGGGGCACCCAAATCATTTATTTGACCAATCATTTATTGGGATTGTTTAGGCTTTTTGATATTTTTATTATTATAAATAACTCTGAAATGAACACCTTTATTTGCATTTTGAATATTTTCTTAGGATAGATTTCTAGAAGAATAACTGAGTTAGTATTTTAAGCATTCTTGATGATCTCCTTTTCAGAAAGTATTGCCCTCATCTTGAGGTGAAGTCCTAAGCAAAGAGATCACCCAGATTCCTGGCACTATATACTGGTTCATTTAGGATTCCAAGTCTCCATGGGAACTGCCCATGGCTTTCCATTCTTCCAGGGATTCCCCAAAGCAATCTCCTAAATGTCTTATTTTTTAATAAAAATCTGGTCTTTACTCCAGATTATTATAATTCCTTAGGACTGGGATGAAATCCAGGCATTGTATTTTCTTTTTTTTTTTTTTTTTTTGAGACAGAGTGTCAAGCTGTCACCCTGGATAGAGTGCCGTGGCATCACAGTTCACAGCAACCTCCACTTCCTGGGCTCAAGCGAGTCTCCTGCCTCCGCCTCCCAAGTAGCTGGGACTACAGGCGCCTGCCACAATGCCTGGCCGTTTTTTTTTGGTTGCAGCCATCATTGTTGTTTGGCGGGCCCGGGCTGGATTCGAACCCGACAGCTCAAGTGTACGTGGCTGGCGCCTTAGCCCATTGAGCCACAGGTGCCAAGCCGGTATTTGTATTTTCAATAAATACTTGAAGAGATTCTGAAAGGTAGCCATATTTTGGGATTATTGCACTACAGCATCTTTTACACATAAAGTGATAAATGTAACTCCAGGAAAAATTAGGTCAAGTATTATATCATTAAAACATTGCCTATGAACCCTAGAAAACCAGAAGGCCCTAGAAGCCAGACCACTGCAACAGTCACTGGCATCAACAATGGTGCCAATTATTCCAAAGATAAATCTTGTAACCAAAACTAAACTAAAGGGACAAAACAATCTCTGCAGAAACAGAAGGGAGAATTTCCTTCTCTAGCCTTTGAAATAGAAGATCCTAAACAGAAGAACCTTGCACTTTGCTGTGCTGTGACAGGACACAATTAGTATTAGTTGAGGCACAATTGGTGAATCTGGATGAGGCTGTTCTGCCATCTAAGAGGGATAATGTGTGTGTGCAGGTCTGTATGTGTGGCTGCTTCTCTATGTGGGTAGGAGTGCGGCTTCCAGCATCCCTCTCCTGTCCTAACTCCTGCACATGCTTTACCTCCCAACCACACCCCCACACTCTTTAGCCACTGCCAACTGCCCCAGAGAGCGTGTGCTCAGGTAAAAATACTGACATGGCTGCCCCGAGGTATCTCTGCTTGACCATGTGGCTGAGATCACAGGTCTGAGGTTCCCACAGAGGGGGAACCCACATCTACTTGCTGAAAGGCAACAAACAGCAATCAAAATCAGATTCATAAGGAAAAGGGAGCCTTTCCAAGATCATACAATTTAATGCCAAATGTACGCACACCTCTGATCAAGCTAATCAAATATCATTCTGTCTGTTTTTGCCATTGTCTTTCTAATCTGTGAGAAAATAATTTGATTGATTTCAACAATATGGGTAATCAGTCAATCAGTCATGCCTATGTAATGAAGCTCCAGTAAAAACTCTGGACACTGAAACTCAGGTGAGCTTCCCTGGCTGGCAGTAGTCCGTATGTATTATCACACATCCATACTGGGAGCATAATGCCTACCAAGGACAATGGAAGCTTTATATTTGGAACTTTGAATATGTTGTCCTACATGTCTTTTCCTTTTGTTCTGTCCCATTTTCCCTCAATAAACCATATCTGTGAGCATAATAAAAAATAAATAAAAACAGGGACAGTTCTGGTGTGTGGCCCTCTTTTCAAAAGAGGGCCAATGTATCAATTACAGGGTTCTTGCTATAGGCAAAAGGGGCTGAGACTCTCTGAGATACTGTGGGGAACACACACCAGAACTGTCACTGTGAAGGGTATAAAAACTGGAATATTTATCCACCAACTCCTATAACTCAATGATCATGGGTTACTCCTGGATCAGTAACTTCCCAGCCTTCCTTGCTTATCCCTCTTCCTCCTCAGTGACCAGAGAAGTCAGTAAGCTAGAGATGCTCAGAAAACCCTTTCCATGCTTAGGAATTGTCTGT
Organism: Arctocebus calabarensis; assembly: GCA_963573935.1. Classification (NCBI taxonomy): domain Eukaryota; kingdom Metazoa; phylum Chordata; class Mammalia; order Primates; family Lorisidae; genus Arctocebus; species Arctocebus calabarensis. The sequence continues at coordinate 5,718 of CAUYON010110598.1, read as the reverse complement.
AGATGACCTCCACGTGGCAGAGGAGACATAAATAACACAATAGCACCTGCTACATAGACCTTCCCAAAATTTGACATAATTGCCTTTTCTACAGGACTTCAACATGAAATACTTGAAGAGATAATTTCAAAAGAGATACTTGAAGAGATACTATCAAGACTTTGACAATAATAGTAACACAAAAATAAATACTTACAGCTATTCGTGTCAAGGATGCCTTTATGGAGCTCCACTTGTCCCTTCGCCGGTCAATAACAATGATGAACCCAATGCTGGCAGCCTCTGCACTGTAAAGGGTGGGCAGTCAGAGATTAGGTGAGACCCATGGGTTCAGTGTGGCTCCCACAGTGGCTCCCACAGCACAATGCACCCCACAGCCTCCTTGGCCCTGCAGGCTCACTGTGTAAGCAGCCTGCATAGCACAAGGGAATTTTACCAGCAAAGGAACCAACTCTCTCGCCCAGTCTGAGTCTGGCAGTAATAACAAAACAAATATGGTGCCTCTCAGCCACTCCCCAGGACTCTGTTTCTGGCTGGCAAATGTTTGAAACACCAAAGGAACACATGTGTTTGTGCCTGGAGGAAGATGCAGGAGTCAGTTGAGCATCTTGCATCCCCAGTGTAGGCAGAGGACCTTGAGGTTGAGCTCTGCTATCTTTCTGCTTTAAGAACAAACATTCATACTACTGTCAAAATCCTTACCTATGAGTCAGACTTAGAGGTATTCAAAAATAATTCATGTCCATAGGAAAAACAACTGTCTCCCAGTGCCTGGCCATAAATAGGCCAATAGAACCATATGTGTAAGAAGATACCACCTTCATTAAGAACAAAAGGAAGCTACTTGGTCTCCTCTCAATTCCTTACAAAAATCCCTTGAAAGTAAAAATCCTAAAACTGAAAACATTTTTCTTCTCTTCTTAAAGAAAAGAGCAAGGCCTCGTGACACTATCCACTAGCACTCCTTTGACACCAAGAAGGATGCCTAACCTTCCTAAAATTCAGTTCTTTTCTCTGTAACATGAGAATAAATCACCAATAGCAAAGTGATTAAAAGTAAAAATTCTGGAAACAACCTAACTAGATGTAAATTCTGATTTCTACCATTTATATATTGTGTCTTTGGGGAGCAAGAGAAGTTTCTCAGAATCTCTTCAGAAATGCTAATAACAATGTGTGGCATTCAGTAATACTGTATAAATACTATTATTCTTTCTTTCTTCTCCAGTCCTATTATAGGAGACAATGTGTTACATAAATATTATTTTTTAGAATGGTTAAAAAATTTCCAAATCAGATAAAAGCCCTAACTCACAGATTCAAGCATATTCTCTCATATGTTCTTCTGGGACTTTTGTTCATATCCCACATCACTCCTACATCATACATTCTGTTCTTTCTATGCTTCTCTATCTCTGTGCTTAAATGTTAATATTTTACAGTTGATCTATTTTCAATACAGCCATCTTCCCATCTGCCGCATTTGTTCAGTTCACTGTCAATAAGTCTAATGAGTTCTTAATTTCAGACATTGGTATTTTATAATTCTGGAATGTTCATCTGATTTTTATTATAGAGTCTAATTCTATGTTGAAAAAAATTCATCTTTTATTTCATTTTGTCATTCTTCTCCTCTGTTTTCTTTAGCATACTGATCATAGTTATTTTAAAGTTTTTGTCTGCCAACAATGGAACATCTCTAAGTCTACATCTATTGCCTATTTTATCTCTTGACTATCGGTTGCTTTTTACACTTCTTTGCATTTGTATTAGTTTTTATTTTGCACTGAACATTGTGGATGATATCTTGTAGAGGCTTCTGTATATAGAAAGTATTTTCATCTGATAGGCAGTTAAATTACTAGGGGATCACTCTAATCTTTCTCAGGCCTGGTTTTAGGTTTTCTTAGGACATTCTCTAAGAAATGAGAATGAGAATTTCTCTTTTGTCCTTACTCCTAGAGTAAGCCTTAATGTAATAGCAGCTCCTATGGTATTACCTTTATTTCTAGAGTATAGTTTTTTTTGGAGTTTCATCTAAATGCCTAGGGTGCTCATCAAAGTCTATTTATTCTGAGTGGGCCCAAATACCAATCATCTCTCCCTAGAACTTTGTGAGATTCATAATTTTTCAATAATTGTCAGACAACAATTCAGCAACAATTCTTAGTTGCTGTTCTCTGCAAGCCTCCAGGACTCTCACCTACATTTGTGAGGCCCAGGAGTTTGCTAAGCATTAAAGTGAATTACCATGAAGACGTTTGGGGTTCTTTGTCCAATGCTTCCCTTCTTGACAGCCACTCTCTTAAACCTGAGTACTTTTGCATTCAAAAACTTCAATTCCTGTCTCCTCCATCTAGAGACTCCTCCTCGCACTGTAGCCTAGAAAACATTCCCAGGAGAATAACCTGGGTTAAGATGGGGCTGTGATAATGGACTGACCCAGTGACGCTTAATTTAGATTAGTTACTTTTGCCTTTTTATAGATTTGGCTTACCTCTTTTGCCTTACTCATATACAGATAGCTTTTAGGGCAAACCCCACCTTTTACTCAACATTAGAGAGTTATTGAAGTTTTACTGTGGACCAACTACTTTTCATGTACTGTATCTTTAAAGGTACAGTGTGTTACATAAATATTATTTTTTAGAATGGTTAAAAATTTCCAAATCAGATAAAAGCCCTAACTCACAGATTTAAGCAGTTTTCCCATCACTACATAGGATAAAACAAAGAAAGCTTCACCAAGGCGTATCAGAACCAAACTGCTGAAAATGAAATATGAGGAGATTTTAAAAGCAACCATTAGAAAAAGATACATTATCTTCAGAACAACATTAAAAAATAATCACTAACTTTTAAACAGAAACAAGGAAAATTACAATTCAGTAGAATGACACCTTTAGATCACTGACCTAAAAGCATCCCATTTTGAATTCTAAAAACATTGAACATTTATCTTAAAATGGAAGGTGAAATAAGGACTTTTCTGGACAACTAGAGCTGAGAGAATGTATTGTCAGTGGACATATACTTCAAGAAATATTAAAGTATATTCTCTAGGCTGAGAGAAGCTAGTAGCATGGAGGTGCAAGACAAATAAGTAACCTGAAAAAAATTAAAATAGCATTAAGGATGGGAGGGAGTAAATGAAATTATACCATTGAAACTACTAGTGAATGAAATTAAGTTATATGATTTATATTGTATATAAAGTTGCATGAAATGAATCGAAGGTAGATTGTACTAATTTTTTTTTTTGATACAGAGCCTCTCTTTGTTACCCGGAGTAGTGTTGTGGCTTCACAGTTCACAGCAACCTCAAACTCTTGGGCTCAAGTGATTCTCTTGTCTTAGCCTCTGAAGTAGCTGGGACTATAGGTACCTGCCACAACACCTGGCAATTTTTTTTAAAGATAGTGTCTTGCTCTGGCTCAGATTGGTCTCGAACCTGTGAGCTCAGGCAATCCACCCGCCTTGGCCTCTCAGAGTGCTAGGAGTGCAGGTGTGAGCCACCACACCTGGCCAGATTGTGCTAATTTAAAAATAGTGTTATTCCCACTATCATACTAGAGAAACCATTGCTAAAAACTCAATAGAGGAGATAAATGGGACATAGAAAATATTTGAATAATTCAAAAAAAAGGCAAGAAAGGAGAAATAAAGGACAAGTCATAGATGGTACAAATAGCCAGGTGGGAAATTTAAAATCCAACTATCTTCATAATCATAGTAAGTGGAAATGCCCTTGTACCACTTTGTTGAAAAGACAAGTAGTGACAGAGTGAATACACTGCTTATAAGATATATATACTTTAGACATAAGGACAGAGACAGATTGAAATAAATGGACAGTAAAAGATGTACCATGCAATCACAAAGTGTAAAAAATCGTGTGGCCATATCAATATGAAAAAGAAGTCTTTAACACAAGGAATGTTGGCAGAGATAAATTATTCATAAAGATAAAGGAGACAATTTATTAGGACACCATAAAAATCCTAAACATCTATGCATGCAATAGCATTGCTTCAAAGTACTAATTAAAGATTGAGAAAACAGACAAATGTATCTGTTTTAAAGAAAAACAGATAAATCCACAGAGTTTGAGATGTTAGTATTCCTCTGTCAGTAACTGATAGTACAAGCAGCAAAAAAAAAAAAAAAAAATCGATAAAGATAGAGATCCAACAACTGCAGAACACACGTTATTTTCACAGCTCATGGGACATTTATCAAAATAGACCATTATCTGGACCATAAGGCAAGTCTCAAGAAATCTTACAGGATTGTAATTACTGATGATATGCTTCTTCTGATCACTATGGAGTGAGATTGAAACTCCATTATTCTGTTTTCTATCCCATTTATCTTTACTTTTTTTTTTCTTTACTGTCTCCTTTCTTTCTGTTTAATTGCCATGCTCTTTTCTAACTTCTTAAGATAGAAAATTAGATCATTGATTTTATGTTTTTATTCTTTTCTAATACAAGCATTTCAAGTTACAGTTTCTTCCAAAGCACTATGTTAATCACTTTCATACAAATTGATACATTGTTTTTGTTATTGCTCAGTTAAAAATGTTGTCTTACTTCCTTTCTGATTTCTTCTTCCGTTCATAAATGATTGAGAGGTGGTTGCTCAGCTTCCACATGTTATTGGGCAAAGCAGTTCTGTGGGACTAACTAGCACTCTCCAATGTTTGAATAACATAATAACTAGGTGATAAGAGCTACTATTTATTGAGCTCCCACCATTTGTCAGACATATTTATTTTTTATCTTATTTGACCTTATGAAATAGCTATTATCTCCATTTTACAGAGGAAGGAACAAAGCCTGGTAGAAATAAAACAACCTGCCTGCGCTCACAAGCCTAGCAACCCTGGAGCCTAGCAAACCTTGCTCTCAGACTCAGAGCCCCCTGATACTAATTCTCATGCTCTTCACCCTAACCCAGGGCTCCCCTTTCATGTTCTTTCACAGAACATCTGCTTTTACCCTGTGGCAGTTTTATTTTGTATATTTTGCTGTTACTAGTTATTCTTTTCTTTTCTTTTTTGTTTAAACTACATAATCATTCAAAGAAGTTCTAAAGGAGCCACCAGGGCTCTTTCACAAGGTGGAGCTGGGAGTGGCTCAGCAAATATAATACAGTTCATAAACACAGGCTCTTTCATCTGTGAAATGAGCAGTTGCTGGAGTACAAGACTCCCCAGACAGACTGAGGGCAAATGCACCTCCCGGCTCCACTAAGACCGCCCAGAGCACTGGGTAAACAGAATGTGGGAACTGATGGGAAAATACCTGTGAGCATAACGAGCTGTGTTGTCTGGCGTGATTGTATATAGCTACAGTTAAGAAAGGGGAGAGGGCTCGGCGCCTATGGCTCAGAGGGCTATGGCACTAGCCACGTACACCTGAGCTGGCGGGTTCTAATCCAGCCTAGACCCGCCAAACAAAAACAACAATGACGGCTGCAACCAAAAAACAGTCGGGCATTGTGGCGGGCGCCTGTAGTCCCAGCTACTTGGGAGGTGGAGGCAAGAGACTCCCTTGAGCCCAGGAATTGGAGGTTGCTGTGAGCTGTGATGTCACCGCACTCTATCCAGGGTGGCAGCTTGAGGCTCTGTCTCAAAAAAAAAAAAAGAAAGGGGAGAGGAACATATTCTCCTAAGTAAAGTATCTTGAGAATGGAAGAAAAAGTATCCAATGTACT
>CAUYON010110596.1:0-33103 GCA_963573935.1 Arctocebus calabarensis | reverse complement strand
GGTGCCAGCCCAAAGTCCCTTCTGTTAGGTTGATAGTCCTTTTTGTAGTAGTCCCTCTGAATTGCATATGACATTTCCCCACATGTCATATGTTTTCTATGATAAGCGAAGAAAACCAGGATTCCAAACGGCCTGTGCAGTGTGATCTAAGCTGAATAAAAAAGTGAGTGTGTACATTGGATACTTTTTCTTCCATTCTAGAGATACTTTGCTAAGAAGTATCCAATGTATACACCCCTAATATGAAGCAAATTTATATCTGTCAAGTGAAGGCTACAACCCAATTATTGCACAGGAAGACGGGGAAAGGGGAGAGGGAGGGAAGGGGAGGGAGAGGGTGGGGGGAGACAGGACAAAGGGTGAGATCACATGTGTGGTCCATATTTGAAGGGTCAGGAGAAAACTTCTAAATACGGATCAAAAATGTTTTCACGTAGTAAATGAGAAAATCTCATGAATGTTATGTCAATCAGGTTGATAAAAATATCTCAGATTGTATGTGAAGCCCACACACTGTACCCCATGATTGAATTAATGTACACAGCTATGATTCTATAAAAAAAAAATAAATAAAATAAAGTGGGTGTGTGGAAACAAGAGTAGAAAGAACTGGCTCAGCACCCATGCTCAGTGGGTAGGGTGCCGGCCTCATACGCCAAAGCAGCAGGGTTCAAACCCGACCCAGTCCTGCTAAATAACAATGACAACTACAACAGAAAAACAGTCAGGCGTTGTGGCCGGTGCCTGTCGACCCAGCTACCTGGGAGGCTGAGGCAAGAGAATCACTTAAGCCCAAGAGTTAGAGGCTGCTGTAATGCCACGGCACTCTACTGAGGGTGACATAGTGAGACTCTGTCTCAAAAAAAAAAAAAAGACTAGAAAGAACAACTGTGTTGCAGCATTCTATGTGGGCAGTGGGTTCCGAAGACTCCCCACCCCGGTCCCCGACTTGGGAGAGAGGCAGTTTAGGGTTAAAATACTTTAGCTGTGTAATTTTGGATAAATTTCTTAAACCCACAGTGCCTGAGTTTACCCATTGGTAACATGGGAATAATAACACCTACTGGTCCATGTGAGGAATACATAGCATAATGCATACTGAATGCCTGGATCAATAAATTCTAAGTCATAATGTTATGTCATTATGTTTATTAGAGTACTAGCGCTCTTCTATATTTCCAAATTATCTGTAAAATACAGATATTAATTTAATAAACATAATAATAAAAGCTTTGATGAAAGAAATAGCTCTAACTCCCTAGTCCAAAACTTTTAGAATTATTCCCAGAAATATCCACCTACTTAATTCCAGGATGACTAACACTTAGCTTGTTGAATTAACAGGGACAATCTGGGCCTAAGTGTTACAGTATCTTCAGGTTTAAAATAGTGCAATATTTTTTGGGTCTAGTTGCTATGAAAAAATTACCTCATATTCTGCACTGACACTTCCCAACTGGATTGTTAACATTGCCTCATTTCCAAAGGCACAAAGTCCTTAGGGACAATAACATTCCCAAGTGCAGAGAAAGTGACCCCCCCTGGCACCCCCTCCGCTCCATGATAGGACACTGACCCAGAAACAGGGCCCAGGATGGCAGGGATTAAAATTCATCAAATAAGGCACCTGGCACAGGACTTACACGGAAGCCCATGCTAAGTAAATTTCCCTTCTTCTTCCTCTACTCTTAACCAGAATTAATGATTCAAAGGTATATTAACAGAAAAAAAGTGATCCCTAATTCATTTACTTCAAGGAAATCTAGGTAAGACAAATATAGTAAATCATGATACTAACTTTTTTTTTTAAGACAGAGCCTCACGCTGTTGCCGTGGGTAGAGTGCTGTGGCGTCACAGCTCACAGCAACCTCCAACTCCTGCACTTAAGCAATTCCCTTGCCTCAGCCTCCCAAGTGGCTGGGACTACAGGCACCCGCCACAATGCCCAGCTATTTTTTGGTTGTAGTTGTCATTGCTATTTGGCAGGCCCGGGCTGGATTTGAACCCGCCAGCTCTGGTGTATGTAGCTGGCGCCTTAGCTGCTTGAGCTACAGGTGCCCAGCTGATACTAACTTCTGTTGAGATGTGAATATGTATCAATTTAGGAGGCAGGACCAGGAGGTTTTTTTTTTTTTTTGAGACAGAGTCTCACTGTGTCACCCTCAGTAGAGTGCCATGGCATCACAGATCACAGCAACCTCAAACTCTTGGGCTTAAGTGATTATCTTGCTTCAGCCTCCCAAGCAGCAGGGACCACAGGAGCCTACCACACCTGGCTATTTTTTGTTGTAGTTGCCATTGTTATTTGGCAGGCCTGGGCTGGGTTCGAACCCGCCAGCTCTGGTGTATGTGGCTGGTGCCCTAGCAGCTGAGCTACAGACACTGAGCCAGACCATGAGGTTTTAAGACCAAGGAAACTTGAAAGTCCCACAATTGGTAAATGACAAAGACAAGACTTAAACCCTGCTTGGCCTCAAACCAAAGGATGGCCTAAAACAAACAGCACTCAGCTGTTTGGTCTCTGCCTCTCCTCCTCCGGGCTCAGCTGCAGAGATCAGGAATTTCATAAAGATGTACTTCATAGGACTAGCCCCCATCAACTTCTCATTCCTCCTCTTCTCACACCATCCTTTGTTCTCCAGCTGCCATGTTTGACTTCTGGTCTTACTTCTGACCATGGCTGCCTTCCCCTCCAGACTGGGCATTCCCAGAGGGCACACTACATTTTGCATCTCTGCATTTTCTAAAGGGCCCAGTATAATGCTCTTGTCTCCTTTGTCACCAGAAACTCTACCTGGAATCGAGTTGAAGACAGGATGCCCCTAGTAGCAGTGAAAAACCACACTAAGGTCCAGCTGAGCTCCCCGCTCTGCAAAATCTAGCATTTCTTTGCTTGCCTGCCCAGTAAACTCTTATTCATCCTGCAAAGCCCAGCTCAGCGGTCAGTCTCCCTCAGAAGACCTCATCCTGCATCCAAACAAGACCACCCCAAGCCTCTATGTAGACACTTCAACCTCAGCACCATTATGTTGCACAGAATTACTTCTTTTTGCCTTGATTCCCTCTGCTTGGCCAGAAGTTACGAAAGGGCAGGGATACCTTTCAAAATATTCTGTGTAAGTTTCACAGGGTGTGCAGTACTTGGCAATTTTCAATAAATATTAGGCTGCATAATTAGGTGCCTGGGTCAGCTGGAATAGACTCTTCATTAAAAGAGAGCTAATCTTGGGGATCCCTGAAAAGAAAGAGTCAGCCTTTAGCTCCTTCAAGGGTGCCCAGTCCCCTCCCTGCTCTCCTATGCCTTGCCTCACCCACTCGGATTTATAGGCCCTAAAACTGCCCTGATTTCTGCCTCATGCCCTCTCCAAACTTGTGAAAGTGACACCGGCTTGGAACTAACTCTGAGTACGGGTGTACCTCAAAGTACATAGTTGGACACTCTCAAACAGAACTGCTATTTAATGGGTGGGGCCCAATGCAAAATGCAAAGAAGGACCCTGATTTAAAAATTATGAAATTTCAAGATGTTAACTATGGAGTTTTGAAAAACAAATGAGCTTCTAGGAGCAGGGCCCTGGGTGAACACAAGGTTTTTCAGCCAGAAGGCTGGTCCTGCTTCCAAGTGAAATGATAACTTCCAAAGACGACTGCTAGGGTACGCCTCAACCTAGGGCTGCAGTGATGCCTGCCTGGACTCAATAGTACTGGTGACCAAGACCATCCTGGGAAATGACAGGAGACCAGAACATCTTGAGTTTACCACAGAAAAAAATTACTTGTTACTGAAAAAGCAACATAGTGTGATAGTGTGATATCCATACAATGAAATATCATTCAGCCAGAAAAAAAGAAATTAGCTATCAAGTCATGAAAGGCATGGAGAACTCTTATATGCATACTGGAGAGTGAAAAGGGCTAGTTTGAAATGGCTACACAGTATATAGTTCCCTTGCATGACATGATGGAAAAGACAAAGCTATAGAGATGGTAAAAAGATCAGTGGTTACCAGGGGTCAAGGGAGTATGGAGGATTTTTAGGACAGCAACACTATTCTGTATGGTACCATAATGCTGCATACATGTCATTATACACTTGTCCAAGCCCATAGAATATATAACTATACAGATGAATACTAATGTAAATTATGAACTTTAGTTAGTAATAATGTATCAATATTGGCTTATCAATGATGCCAAATACACTAAAACAAAATGTAAATAATGAGAAAACTGTGTGTGTTGGGGGGAATGGGAATGCTATACTTTCCAATCCAATTTTTCCATTAACTTACAACTGCTCTAAAAAAATTAAGTTGATTAATTAAAAAATAATCACATCCTTTATCAAAGATGGTGAGCAAGAATGTACCCCATGAGTTAATGAGAATGAGAGGTGGGAAGTGTTTGGCAGCTGGTTTTCACTTTGCTTGGATTGTCAGCTGGGTGCCCCAGATTTCTTGATCTCAGTAATGGCAGAGGCAAGAGGAAATAGCCATCTGGGGGTGAAGTCTAAGCTGAGGGTCCCCTGAGAGGGTAGTAAGGAGCTCATGGGCTGTGATTTACCTGATAAGGACTCGAGCAACTCCTGCACAATGTCCGTGTGTCCAAAATGTGCTGCCACCACAGCTGGGTTGTCATCAGTGGGCTCTGTCAGTAGCTCCACACGCCTGTTGGTGAGCAGAAACCGCACCATCTCCAGATCCCCGTAGGCCACTGAGATGCTCAGAAGCTGGCCCTGGTCAAGACAGGACAGGATGTCAGTGAGATGAGCTCTGTCTGGAACTGCCAAAAGAGTCAACTCTGAGTTCTTGGGCAGGTCCCAGGGCTAGCCTAGAGTCTCGTTGTCCATTATGATAGCACTCTTCAAGTGTGGCGGCAGAGCACTTGAAACATGGCTGGTACGAAGTGGGAGGCGGGGAGTGTGTATTTACATAAGATTTCAAAGGCCAAGCACAGAAAGGGTGTACTATTTTATCAATAATTTGATGTTGATTACATGTTGAAGAGATGGTTTTTAAGATAATCAGGTTAAATGAGATGATATTATTAACACTTTACTTTTTTATTTAGAGACATAGTCTCACTCTTTTGTCCAGTCCAGGGCGCCATAGCATCACAGCTCTCAGCAACCTCAAACTATTGGGCTTCAGCGATCCTCTTGCTTCAGCCTCCCAAGGAGCTGGGACCACAACACCTGGCTAGTTTTTCTGTATTTTAGTAGAGACAGGGTCTTGCTCTTGCTCAGGCTGGTCTCTAACTCCTTAGCCCAAGCAATCCAACTGCCTCAGCCTCCCAGAGTGCTAGAATTACAGGTGTGAGCCATTATCCCCAGCCAACATTTTACCCTCCCCCCTTCTCTTCCTCCCCCCCCTTCCCTCCTTCTCAATATATTTCTCTGTTTATTTGGTTTTCTTTAAATTTTCTCTTCAATGCGTGCTTAGGTATTTTATGATACCCTTCTCTTCCCAGTTCCACTCTTGGGCACTATATGAGTGAGCTGCATAATGTATCATAATAATCACTGGTTTATAACAAACATTCGAAAACTGCTTCAAAACCTTGGAACAAGGAAATGATTAGGAGCACAGCCTTGGGTCTGCAAGGTGAGCTGTGCACTTCAACCTGGATGGGTTGAAGAGCAGTGCTGTAGGGAAGCAAGCTCAGGTCCCCTACTGATGTGTGCTTTGTCCTCCTCCTCCCATTCAGTAAAATAAAAGCATCAGCTAATTGGGCCTCCAGATATTTTGTTAAACGTGGAAAAGGGGCTTCTTGACCAGTTAGGGGAAGGGTTATTTAGAGCATATTAGGAATTTATGACTAGAATTAAACAAGGGAGTGAGGATACATATATAAGAAGATGCTTGGAGATCAGTCTGGATTACTTCCTAGAACTGAAAGAGTTATGTGATTTGGGGTTTGTTTCCCGATTTTACCCCAGTGTAGGCTATACAGGTTAAAACTCAGGTTCTTCCCCTTCCCCAATTAAGGAATCTTAATTAAACTGTCAACCTCTGTCTTTAAGACAAGTTATGGTTTCAATTAAATTGCAGAAACAAGATATATGCGAAACGGCATACAGTATCCCCCTTTCTTTGCAAAGATTAGTGGCCCAGACTTACTCTGGGACTACCACTTACTGTTTTTATGAGAATTAACCTTAGCTCTCCCATGCTGATCTCCCAGAATTTACAGGTGGGAGGTTTGGATCTCCACTCAACATTTTACTTTTTAATGTTTACTTTCATGTGGCTACCAGAAAATGTCATATTGTCCATGTGGCTCAAATTCTATTTCTACGAGGCAATACTGCTCTTAACCACCAGTTTCATGAGGATGGGGACCAGGTGAGTATCCCCTCCTGGAACAGACCCAGAGCTAAATTGTCATCTGATAGGTGTTGAGAAAACCTCAGGAAGAGGGGAGGTGGCCAGGTTCCCTGAAGAACCATCCCTGGAGTTACCCATAAATGGAGTGTGAAAGAGAAGAAGAGTCCACTGATCTGAAACTAGGGACAAGGCTCCTCCAGCAATCTGCAGTGGGGTTCTTGACATTAGCCCAGAAGAAGACAAGGACAGGATGGAGATTGAACCTAAGCCTGAGTTCTGATTTTGTTCTGGCCATTCTGGTCTGTGAAGGCTCAACGTGGTGGCTCATGTACATGGACAGGACATGGAGGTTCAGAGAGGTTGCGTAGCTTGCTCAAGATCACACAGTGAGTCACAGTGTGCCACGGTGGCTATGACACCTCTTTTCACGAGCTCCCTGGGTTGGAGAAAAGGATGCTCAGAAGGATGTGGGATTGGCATGTGAAGTATTTGATTGCATTACAGAAACTTTACACTCTCTGGAACTTGGCTATTTCCCTGGGTTCGAGCATCAGTGTGTGTAAAGAGGCAGATGGGGAACCCAAGTTGGAAAGGGACAGCCAATGCCACTGTCAACATTTATTGAAGACAGACACTGAGGATGCCAGGGACAATTTCCGACCCCATGGATTTATAACTAAGTTGGAGGTGGGAATATGCATAAAATAGCCTCAACTAGCATATGTTACTTGCTGAATAGTTTAGAAAACAAGTGTCTTTGGAGATCACTTTAGTGTGAGTGGGGCAGGGGTGAGTGACAAGACCCATGGGGAAGTGAACTAGTGAACTGAGCTTACCAAGCCCTCACCACGTGCCAGATGCTGCACTGAACACTGTGTTTGCATGACCACATTTAATCCTCCCAGCAGTCACACCAGCAAGACATCTGCATTTCTGTTTTACAGATGACAAAATGAGAGCTGCCCAGGGTTCAGGAGATTGTGGCCAGCAGAATCATGAAGGAATTGAATGGGGGTGTGTCTAGCTCCAGATCTCACATCCATCCTCTCCAACCAAGAAAAGATGGGACTTAGGGGAAGGCTCAGGTTTGTTTAAGTGAAGTGAATGGACTGGTGGTGGGAGGTGTGTCTGACAGGTAAGATGAGGGACAGTCCAAGGGACTGTCCTATGTAGAGGACAGCAGAGTGACATATTCAGAGCAACCAGAAAAGAAAAGGCCACCTACCTGCCACTCTGCCCTGGCCCTAGCCCAGCCATTCCAGGAAAGCATTTCCATTAAGGAGAAAAGCCACAGAGACTGATTAAATGATTCACTGCACACAGCTAACTGTCTGTTAGCTGTCTAGACTCCATCGGTTAGAACTGTGGTTCTCAACCTTCCTAATGCTGTGAACCTTTAATACAGTCCAAAGGGGTCATGACCCATACGCTGAGAACCGCTGGGTTAGAGGCTCAAAAGCCCCATCCTCACAAGGTAGTAAAGTGATGTCTCAGGAGCTAGCCCAAGACCAAAAGGGCCCCAGAGGTGGTAAAGGTCAAAGCTGGCTATCTGGCTGGAGACAGCCCAAGGGCTCTATAGTATGTACTTATTTTCAGTCAAACAGCCTAGAAAAGTGTAAAATAAAAAGTATATCTCCCTCTATGCCTACACTTCTCTGCTTCTTTCTGCAAATGAAATCACTCTCACATAACCTTTTAGAACTTGGTTTATCCATACATACTCACAGGTAATCCCTTATGAATCTCCCTTTTCATTTAATTCATTATGACTTTTTACTGGCAATAGAACATAGCTAGAAAGAAGTACAAACATTCTAAGTGTTCAGTTTCATGCATGGCCACTTGAACACACCCGTGTCACTGGCCTCACACCAAGAAATAAGACATTCTGTGCCCAGAAGCCCCTTGTGCCCTTCTAATCACAGGAGGAACTGCCATGCTGACTTCTAACACCACAGATTTATTTTCGCTAGTTTTTAACTTTATAAAAGTGGAATTGGACTTCACTCAATTTTGAAAAAACCTTTTGCTTTGAAATAATCAGAGATTCACAGGAAGTTGCAGGGATAGTACTGGGAGGACATGAGTATCAGTTTCTCCCTCTGGTGACATCTGATGTCACAGTAGCAAGACATCAAAATCAAAATCAGAAATAGTGGGTGGCGCCTGTAGCTCATTGAGTAGGGCACCAGCCCCATACACCGAAGGTGGTGGGTTCAAACCCGGCCTCGGCTGAACTGCAAAAAACAGAAAAATAGCCGGGTGTTGTGGCGGGTGCCTATAGTCCCAGCTATTTGGGAGGCTGAGGCAAGAGAATCGCCTAAGCCCAGGAGTTGGAGGTTGCTGTGAGCTGTGTAGATGCCACGGCACTCTACCGAGGGAGATAAACTGAGACTCTTTCTCTATAAAAAAAAAAAAAATCAGTAATAGTACAATGTGTGTACATAGTTCTGCCATTTTGTCACATGTGTAGGTGTATACAGCCATCACCACGATCAAGCTGCAAAAGTGTTCCATTACACAAGGATCTCCCTCAAACTCTGGCAGCCACCAATCTGTCTTCCATTTCTGTAATTTTATCATTTAGAGAACGTTAAATAAATGGAATCACAGAGAATATGACCTTCTGAGAGTGGCATTTTTTCCCAATCAGCAATAATGCCCTTGAGATCCATCCGAATTGTTATATGTTTCAACAGAGTTCCTTTATGCTGCTTAGTAGTATCCCATGTCGTGTTGAACTATTTGGCTCTGAAAGTTTTTGGTTGGGTCCAGTCCAGTTTGGGGCTATTATAAATAGTTACTATAAACCAGTGGTTCTCAACCTTCCTAATGCCTAATGTATTTTCATTGTTAAAAAGGGCTCGCCACCCACAGGTTGAGAACCGCTGCTATAATTAATCATTCACAAGTTTTTGCGTGCATGTAAATTTTCCCTTCTCAAGGATAAGTGTTTGGGAGTTCAATTCTGGAACACAATATAAATATATTTTGACCTCCAACACCTGGGCTTAGGCGATTCTCTTGCCTCAGCCTCCTGAGCAGCTGGGACTACAGGCACCCGCCACAACGCCCAGCTATTTTTTTATTGTAGTTTGGCCGGGGCCAGGTTGAAACCCGCCACTCTCAGTATATGGGGCCACTGCCCTACCCACTGAGCCATAGGTGCCACCCTGTATTTTAACTTTTAAAAAAACTATCAAACTTTTTCCAGAGTAGCCATGCTGTGTTACATTCTCACTAGTAAATTCATAAGAGACACAGTTTCCTGCATCCTGGTCTGTATTTGAAATTGCCATTATTTTTAATTTTTGCTGCTTGAAAAGGCATATAGTGATATCTCATCATTGTTTTAATTTATATTCCTCTAGTGGCTAATGATGTTGAAAATCTTTTGTTTACATTCCATTTGTATATCCTCTTTGGCAAAATGTTTATGCATACATACATTTTCTAATGTTGAATGCTGAATTTTAAGAGTTCTTTATATGTGTTACATATGAGTACTTTTCAGATATGTGGTTTGTAAATATATATCCAAGTCTGTAGTTTTTTCCCACAGTAATAGTTTTTATTCTTGATGAGGTCCAGTTTATCAATTTTTTTCTTTTCTGGATAATTTTTTATGGATTTTCTGTGTAAACTGTTATATGATCTCCAAATACAGTTTTATTTCTTTCTTTCAGGTAGAGACAGTTTTATTTCTTTCTTTCATGTCTGTTTATGTTTTATTTCCTTTCTTTGCCTTATTGCACTGGCAAGAACTTCCAATAATGTATTAATACACTAAATAGTATTATGTCGAATATAGTGATGTTATACTTATTCTTGAATGAAACTTCAATTATTATATTGAGAGTGGACATCCTTGCCTCGTTTCTGATCTTAGAGGGAAGGCAGTCTTTCACCATCAAGGTTATAGGGTTTTTGTAGCTGTTCTTTATTTGGAGGAAGTTTTCCTCACTTCCTAATTTTATGAGAGTTTCATTTTTATAAGGGTATTGATTTTTGTCAAATGCATCAATTAATATGATAAGGTAATTTTTCTTCTTTAGTCTATTAATATGGAGGGTTACGGTGACTACTATTGAATACTGAACCAACTTTACATCCTTGGAATAGACCTCACTTGGTCATAGCTTATAATTCCTTTTAAATATTGCTCAATTCTGCTTGCTAAAATATTATGTTTTAAAAGTTCTGCATCCATATTCATGATGGACATTGGTGTATATTTTTCTTTTCTTGTACTGTCTTTGGTTTTGGTGTCAGGGTAATCAGAAGTGTTAGAAATTTTTCCCTCCTCTTCTATTTTCCACAAGACACTGTGCAGAATTCATGTTATTCTTTAAATGTTTGGTAGAACTCTCTAGTGCAACCATATGGACCTGCAAATTTCTTTCTAGGAGGTTTTAAATTACAAATTCAATCTTCTTAATAGTTAAAGGGATTTTCAAATTATATACTTCATATTGGTGAATTATGGTGGTTTCTCCTTTTTAAGTATTGATTCATCTAAGTTGTCATTTTTATGTATATAGAGTAGTTCATAGTGTCCCCTTATCATCTTTCTGATATCTGCAGAATCTATACTGATACTCCTTGTTTCCTTTCTGATATTAGTGACTTTTCTCTTTTATCTCTGTTGTGTTTTCTCGTGATATAGGTTGTCAATTTTATTGACTTTTTTTTTTTGAGACAGAGTCTCACTAAGTTGCCTTAGCATTGAGTGTTGTGGTGATTAGCTCACAGCAACCTCAAACTCTTGGACTCAAGTGATTCTCTTGCCTCAACCTCCCAAGTAGCTACGACTATAGGTTCCCACCACAACCTTTGGCTATTTTTAGAGATGGGGTCTCACACTTGCTCGGATTGGTGTCAAACTCCTGAGCTCTAGTGATCTGCCCATCTCATCCTCCCACAGTGCTAGGATTACAGGTATTAGCCACCATGTCTAGCTTTATTGACCTTTTTAAAAAAACAGCACTTTGTTTCATTAATATTCTTTATTGTCATTCTATTAAATTTCATTAATTTTCTACTCTTATTTTCATCATTTCCTTTCTTTTCTTTGTCTTGGGTTAATTTTGATTATCTTCTAATTTCTTTAGGTAGGAGTTTAGATTATCGGCCTTTCTTCTTTTCTTATGTAAGCATTTTAGTGCTATGAATTTTCCTTTCAGCACTGCTTTATCTGCATCCCACACATTTTGATATGTTTACAGTTGCTTCTTGAACAACATGGGGGAAGACTTGACACCCCTCCCACACAGTCAAAAATCCATATATAACTTTTTTTTTTTTGTAGAGACAGAGTCTCACTTTATCGCCCTGGGTAGAGTGCCGTGGCGTCACCCTGCTCACAGCAACCTCCAGCTCCTGGGCTTAAGCGATTCTCTTGCCTCAGCATATATAACTTTTGACTCCTGAAAATTTTAACTACTACTAGCCTACTGTTGACCAGAAGCCTTACCAATAATATAAACAGCAAATTAATACATATTTTGTAGAATATATAATATTCTTACAAAAAAGTAAGCTAGAGAAAAAGCAAATTTTTCTAAATTTTTACAAATCTCAAAAAAAATTCCAATATATTTATTGAAAAAAATTCACATACAATTGGACCTGCGCAGTTCAAACACATGTTAAAGGTCAACTGTATTTTCATTTTCATTTAGTTCACTATATTTTCTATTTCCCTTGAGACTCTTCCATGAATTATTTAAAACGATGAAGTTAGCTTTCAAGTACTTGGAGATTTTACTATTATATATATTCTTCTTATTGATTTCCAATTTGATTCTGTAGAAATTAGAAGCACATTCTGTATAATTTCAATTATTTTAAAATTTGTTGGTGTTTGTTTTATGCCCCAGAATATGGTCTATTATGATATACACTCTGTGGATACTTGAACAGATCATGCATTCTGCTATTGTGGAAAAAGTGTTTTATCCTGTTGGTTGATGATGTTATTGAATTTTTTGTATGCTTACTTATTTTTTTTGTTCAGTTCTTTATCAAAATCTCCAAATTTACCTGTGAATTTTCTAGTTCTTTCTGTCGTAAGTTTGGTTTCACTTACAATCATGCACTGCATAATGACGTTTTAATCAATGACAGATTGTCTATGACAGTGGTTCCACAAGATTATAGTGGAACTGAAAAATTCCTTTTACCTACTGACAATATAACCATCATAATGCCATAGCACAATACATTACTCACATGTTTGTGGAGATACTGATGGAAATAGTGCTACTGGTCATTTAAATGTACAGCATATACAATTATGTACAGCACATAATACTTGATAGTGATAATAAATAACCGTGTTACTGGTTTAAGCATTTCTCACAACATATCTCCATCATTAAGTGGCAGACTATACTTTTTATCATTAGAGTATACTCCTTCTACTTATAAAAAATAGTTAACTGTAAAACAGCCTAAGACCAGTCTCTAGAAGAAGGTATTGTTATCATAGGAGATGATAGCTCTATGTTGCTATGGCCCTTGAAAAACGTACAGTGGAACAAAATGTGGAGGTAGAAGACAGCGGTACTGATGATCCTGACCCTGGGCATTCCCAGGCTAATGTATGTGTGGGTTCGTTTTAACAAAAAAAAGTTTAAAAGGTAAAAGTAAAAGTAAATAGAAAAAGCTTATAGAATAAAATATAAAGAAAAAATATTTTTATACAATGTATAGTCTAAGCTAAGTGCATTCCAAGAGTTAAAAGGTTAAAATCTAAAGAAAAGTTTAAAAAAATAAAAAAATTTACAAAGTAAAAATTACAGTAAGCTAAAGTTACTTTATTAAGAAAGAAAAGTATTTTAAAATAAATTTAGTGTATCACAAGTGTACAGTGTTTATAAAGTCTTCAAGTAGTGTACAATAATGTCCTAGGCCTTTACATGCACTCACTGACCCACCCAGAACAATTAACTAGTCTTGCAAGATCCATTTATTGTGAGTAACCTATACAAGTATACTATTTAAAAAAAAATCTTTGATATCATATTTTTACTTTGCCTTTCCTGGGTTTAGATATACAAATACTTACCATTGTGTTATAGTTGCCTACAGTATACACAGTACAGGAACGTGCTATATAGGTTTGTAGCCTAAGAGCAATAAGCTATACCATATACTCGAGATGAGTATGGGTTATACTATCTAGGTTTATGTAAGTACGCTCTATGATATGTTCACAATGACAAACTTGCCTAGTGACACATTACTCAGAACATATCCCTATCATTAAATGAAATTCAACTGTACTTGAAGTGAAGTTCTTGTAGACATATAGTTGCTCATGCTATTTATGCATTCTGCCAAATTTTGTCTTTAAGTTCATGTATTTATATCATTTATGTTTATTTTAATTATTTTTCTGCCATGTTTTGCTTTGTTTGCTCTCTCTCTTTTATATTTTCCTTTTTCTGCCTTCCTATCAGTTATTTTAACATTTCTGAATTTCATTTTGACTGATCTGTATGTAGTATTTTTGAGTGTATCTTTTTGTACAGTTAAGTGGTTTCTCTAGATATTATATTATATATACACAATTTATCAATGTCTACTGTTTTCACTATTCTATCAGTTTGAGTGAAGTATAAAACCTTATCTACTTTACATCACTTTAACCTCTCCATTTATAAAATAATTCTCTTCTCTTACCTATTTCCTCTACATATATACATTAAGAATCACATTAGGCAAAGTTATAATTTGTGCTTCAATTGTTAAACATAATTTAGAGAGCTAAAGATGAGATGGAAAGTCTGTTTTATTAACCCATGTTTGTTCTTACCACATTTTTTCACCTATTTGGGTGTTCCAAGATTCCTTCTTTTATCATTTTCTGTCTTTTTAGAGAATTTCCTTTAGGGTAGATGTTCTGAAAATTAATCCTCTTTGTTTTCCATCATCCCAGAATGTCTTTATTTTTTTCTTCATTTCTCAAGGACATTTTCTCCAGTTACGGAATTCTGGGTTGACAATTATTTTCTTTCACCACTTGGATAGGGTTACTTTCTGTTCTCTGTGGTTTCTCACTAGAAATTCACTGTCATTTGAATTGTTTTTCCCCTAAGTGTGAAACAATATTTCTTTTAAGATTTTGTTTTGTCTTTAGTTTTAATAATTTTGAATACAATATGCTTCAAATGGATTTCCTTGGGTTTATCCTGTTTGCTTCTTGAATCTGTACATTCAGCTTCTTGAATCTGTACCAATTATTTATATCTTTCACCAAAATTTGGAAGTTTGCAGCCATTATTATTATTGTTGTTATTTGGAATACTCTTTCAGTCCTGCCTTCTACTATTCTCTGGTACTCTGATGATACAAATATTAAATCTTGAGGCAAATGCTCAGAGATGCTGGTGAGTCTGGCCTACAAGTCTTCCCTTCTCCCAGAGGCAGAGAACCTGAGACAGGAGTACCTGTGCGCATCAACTCCTTGTCCAACTTCTAGATGACAACCAGACCATTCTAGATACACTCTTCTGTGCCTGATCCCAGCCATCAGTGGAACAATAATAGCTGCCTTTGGGTCACCCACGTGTTTTCCAATATCAAGATGGGCGTCCACCTTGTGTCTTTCAAACAGTGGGGTGAGGAGATGTGGTTGGTGACTATGAAGCCCATGTGACCAACTCCAGTGTCATTGTGTGAATCTTCTTGTCCTAGTCAAGGGCTACCCTTCTTGCAAGACAGCCTGGCCATGCCTTT
Organism: Arctocebus calabarensis; assembly: GCA_963573935.1. Lineage (NCBI taxonomy): Eukaryota > Metazoa > Chordata > Mammalia > Primates > Lorisidae > Arctocebus > Arctocebus calabarensis. The sequence goes on along the minus strand of CAUYON010110596.1, from coordinate 18,034 downwards.
CAGGACCTAGGACCACTGGCCAGGACCCCTCATTAACAAAGAGCTTGGACTTCTCTGGCATATTGGGAACTCATGAGTCCAGTCAAGAGTCCTGCCAGGCTCTGTGTTCAGGTTCTGGAAACTAGTGGAAGGTTTTTCCATCAGATCTACCTACTATTGCTGCTTTCAGGGGAGGCCTGTTCTACTGAGGGGAGACCCACAGATATGGATATGGAGAGCCAGCTATATATGGGAAATGTGGAAGAGGAACAGGTCATCCCAAACCCCTGACAGAAGCAACAGACACCCCTGGAAGCTTTCCCCTCTTCTCGACGAAAAACAATAACAGAAACACTCTGACTTACCTTTTCAAGCTGCTGGACCGCTTTGATTCAAATTGACTGTGACCCTACACTTATAACCTCCAACTCATCAGAATCCCATGTATAATGGCTTTGACCTCTCACATGTCTGCGGTCTCTTCCAGGTGGGAACGGTTCCTCCAACACCTTTTTGCTACCTGAGCAGTATTGAAGACTATAGACCACGTTTACTTTGCAGAATGTCCCTCAACTTGATTCTGTGTACTGTTTCCTTATTATTAGATTTAGATCAAGCATCTTTAGCCAGAATATCACAGAAATGACTTTTTTGTTCTTGTTGAGTCTAACCATGCACTGCACGATTTTAATTTGTCCTGTTATTGATAATATTCACCTGTCACTTGAAATAAAGTGGTGTCTGCCAATAAATAAATAAATATTAGATCTTCAGTTAAAGTTTCACATATCTGTAAGGTTCTTCAATTGTTTTCCAGTCTATTATCTTTTGTCTTGTTTTGTTTTGTTTTGTTTTTCCAGATTGGGTAATTTCTACTCATCTGTTTTCAAGTTCACTGATTCTTCTGTCCCTTGCATTCTACAGTTAAGCCCATCCATTGAGCTTTGTTTTTGTTTTAAACTTCAGTCACCATATTTTTAAATTCTAAAATTTTCATTTGGCTCTCCTTTTGTCTGTTATTTCTGTGCTAATAAGACTTCTATTTTTCTGGCTGAGACTTTGTATTTTTTTTTATTTGTTTTAAGTGTATTCATAAGTGCTCATTTAAGCATTTTTTATGGTGACTCCCTTAAAATCATCGTTAGATAATTCTAACATCCGAGTTGTCTGGTGTTGGCATCTGTTGGTTGTCTTGACCCATCTTTTTGGGCCTTGGCATTATGAACAAATGTTTATTAAAGCCTGGATAATTTCGTCACTATGTTTTAAGATTCTGGACTTTATTTAAACCTTGTGTTTTAGTAGGCCTCTTCTGACTCCCCTCTGGTGGGTAAACAGGGTGCCACTTCATTATTGCTTGGTGGCTTAAAGATCCAGGTGCTCTGCTCAGAATCAGTTGACACCCAGGAAGGAGGGCAGAAGTGGGATTTCAGATTCTCCAGTAGGCCTGTTTCAATTCCATCCTAGTTGGGAGGGGAAAGCCTTGTCTCATCACTTGCCAAACCAGGTGAGGATGAAACTTCAGCTTCCTCCGTGATATTCACTGATGGTGGTGATAGGGGCAAGGAGGAAGGGCTGTTTACTACCTGGCAGGGATGAATATCCCAGTTGTCCATGGCCTTCTTTGATTCCCTAGGGGTGAGGATGCAGGTATATTTCTGGGTGTTTGGCTGAAGTAGGTTGATTATTGCCTGCAAGTTTTCTGTCTTGCTTCTGTCTTTCCTGGTTCTTTAGCGAGAGAGAGACGGCTTCCCTGGTGCTTTTCTTGTCTGTGCCATTTTGTGTTTCTAGGTTGCCAGCTTCTTTAGCATCTAGTCTTGGCATGCAGGATAAGAAGAAAACCCCAAATCTTACCACTATGCTTCCTTTGAGTCTGGAGGTCACCAGCTGGTCTGTCTTCTTTTCTCTACTTTTCAGAATCCTATGTTTTATATGTAATATCCAGGGTATCTAGGTGCACTTAGCAAGAGGAAGAGGCAAAAGCATTCCTATTTCATCACACCTTCCCTTCATCTTTCTAGAAGCAAAAGTCCCTAACTTATTAATTAAGGAAAGAAACTTATTATTGGAAAGATTTCCAAAATAGCTGCTAGAGAGTATTGTGTCCTTTTGGAATTCTACATGGTATTCTACGACTTGGACATATTGAGAATTATGTGGTAGTCTCTTCTTACAGATGAAACAGTCAGGGAGTTTCTGGGGTTGTGCTACTGCAAACACAATTTAATGAACATTCTTGTATGCACAAACTCGGCAATTTTTTTCAAGTACATCTGTAAGGGTAAGTTCCTAGTAGTAGTTTTGCCAGGTCAAAGAGGATGAAATTTTAAATTCTGACAAACATTTGCAAACCTTCTAAAGAGCCCATACCAATATGTATTTCTACCAGCCTTGAATAAAGCTGTGTGTCTACTCATTATAATCAAACTTTATGATGTCAATCTGATAGATTAAAATTGCTTTTTCATTTTTTTATTTGCTTTTCTATAACTATTAACAGAGTTTAATAGCTTTTCATATGTGTGCCGCCTATATGAATTTCTTGTCTGTGTGTACGTGTGGTATGTGTGTGCAATGGTCTATTCACATTCCTTGTTATGTTCACTCCTGAAACAGTTCTCATCCATTTTTTGATATTGAGGTTATTCTTGCCTCATCAGAGGAACTAGGGGGTATACACTCTTTTACTAGAAAAGGATAACTGTGTTGTTATCTCACTTTGATTGTAAAAGCTTTGTCAATTAAGGGTATCAGCCATGTTCCTTCTCATTTTGTCTTAATCCTTGACTCTTATTTATGATATAATTTTGGAAGAAAAATGTTGCATTTTTATGAAAACACAGACATATCCATCTTTTTTGTCAATATCATCTCAAATTCCTATCGGCTGAGATTTCACTAGTCCCGAATCCCAGGGAGAAGTGGCCCATTAGGGACCTTCTCAATTTTGAGTTGCCCAACAGTGCTCTTTCTCAAATTACCATGCCACTGCTTTTAATGACTGTCCCACCCTCAAGATGAAGTTCTAGCCCTAGGCCTCTTCAGGTCCTGTTCCCTTCCTCTTTTCAGCATCTCTTGCTGCTGGCACATGTCTAAATCTTTTGCTCCAGGCCAGATGGGGCAACCCACACTGAAATGAGCCACCATCTCTGGCTCATGGTTCTTAACTATGATGCAGAGACTCCAGGTTGTTGTTGAGCACAGGTGCTCTCTGCTGGAGGCCTGTTGACATCAATCCAGGACTCTGATCTCCTTGTGTGCACAGCCCAGCTTTCCCTGTGCAGAAGGGTGTCCCTTTGCCACATCTACTACGAACTCCTGATCTGAGCGGGATCTCAAATTCCCTCCCCTCAACAATCTTCAAGCATGTTTTACTGTTCTCTACTACAATCCCCTGTACTTCTGAAAACAGGCTGGAGGTTTAGAAATTGAATTATTTCTAACTATTAATTAAGTGGAGACATTTTAACCCACATGAAACAAAGTAATGCAAATAAAATATCAACAAAGTTTTATTATTTATTTATGATAACACTCAGTAAGAATCCCCCACGAGAGCAAGAATGTGGCAATGGTCCTCTCCAATTGTTGGTGGGAGAGTTAACTCTTTGACTGCAAAGCACTCAGAAACTAATCGTGGGTGCACTAAATGAACATCTTGTGTCGAAGGCCTAAAGGCGTCCTTAGCACTGAAGGAACAACTTGTTTGAATGGCTAAATAGGAGCTGTTCTCAGTCAAAATGTTAATCTGTATAAGCTTTACAGAAAATTGCTGGCATGAGTTCCAAAACTTTAAAAAGGCTCAAACCCACATTTTTAATCCCCTGAAAATCTCTGCTAAGAAAATAGCCTACGATAAGAAAGTATTTAGGCAAAAATGTTCAATACAGTATTGTTTATATTAGAAATAATCCAAATATACAACCAAGAGGAATAGTGAAGTAAATTAGTTAGAAATTAAAAATAATCCAAATATACAACCAAGAGGAATAGTGGAATAAATTACAGTTTTCTGGCTGATGGAATGACACACAGCCCTAAAGGTGATGCCTGCAAGAAATTTATAATCATGGAAAATGCTTGATATATTATGATATGAGAACAAGCAGTATATGCAAAACTATATAAAATATATATATAAAGAAATCATATCTATTTTAGAAATAACAACAATGTGTGCTCAGATCAGAGGCTGGAAGAAAATACACCAGAACTGTTAAGTGGTATTGTTTGGGTGCTATGACAAATACAGCAACTTCTTTCCCCAAATTTTATATTTTTTCTAAATTTTCATTTTTAAGCTATTTTTATAATGACAAAAGTGTAAAAGAATACTATCAAAGTTAAACTTTCAGATGGCACTTTGTTCTTTGCATTTTAAATTACCCTCGGAGGCCCCGCCAAACAATGGTGGCGAGGGGTCTGTTTAGGTGTTGTCGGACTAAGAAGTCAACTCAAAAGGTATGGCAACTACAAATTTAGATGCAAAATGAAGTATTTCTAGAATGCAATAAAAATGCTCATTATATAGGGTCCCAAAGGTCACCATAAATAGGAAAAAATAAGAAATTCATATTTTATATTTTTAATATTCTTATATTTATGTATCAACATGTAGAGAAATCTTGTAAAACATTTTGTAAAATTCTGTAACGAGCGTTTTGTAAATAAAAGTACATGTAGCTACAATTTCCCATTTTCCCTATGTATCTATGCATGGTGACCTTTATGATAATAATGAGCAAATAATCTGTGCAGTAATCTTCATCCAGTTCAGACTGCACCTGAGGGGTGGGCACGCACCATACCTTTTCCAGCTGGGACTCACTCTCATCACAAGCCTCCCTGAGCAGGTCTTGGGCCCTTCTGAGGTCTCCCCGCCTGTATGCGGCATGAATGCATTCCGTCCTGGGGGACTGTGCTGTGGCATCACTGCCTGGCGTGGATGGCTTGCTGCCCATGTCCCTGGCACCTGTGTGGGAGGAAGCACACACTCAGAGTCACTGTCACGGCCAGTATGTTCTCAGGAATCATCAGAGGAGACAGTAGAGGAAGGTGCTGTCCATAATGCAATTTTGGAGGCTGTGGAAAGAGAAAAGGATGGCCCTGAATTGCTGCCAAGCACCCGCTGCCCCCGGGACCTGTACCCCTTCCACAAGAGTCTTCCTGGGGCTGGTGCTGAAGTCCGGCTGTCAGGGAATATACCAGCCAGCTGAACAAGCTCAGAGGATTCTGCAGTAAGGCTGCCACCTGGACTTGCTCCAGGGCAGCAGGGACAGCTGCCTTGTGAGGAGCTGCCAGGCTGGCCTCACTGACAGCAGCAGAGGAGTAGAGCTGGTGGTCCCAGCCAAACGGTCCTGCTGCTGTGTCCCTCAGGGGGACTAAGAATCACACAGCAGAAGAACCATAGTGTCAAAATCTATATGCTTCCCTAAGTCCCTCCTCACCTAGAACACTCCACAAAGGACACAGGATTTACAATTGGCAGCCCTCACCCCACACCTGCCCATGCACAGACATGCCACATGATGGCCCTGGGCAATCTCCTAAAACTCTAGGTCTCAGGACTCGCTTGTCCTCTGGTGTGGGGCCGCTCCAGGTCAACTGAGCACCTAGGACAAGCTGGGAAAGGATACATTGTGTAGCAGGCTGGGCCATTCAGTAAACACACAGGGCATGTGCCGAGTTGCATCTGTAGACCAACCACAGGTAGGCTGCTGGAGATAAAGAGGGTAAGGAAGGCACCTCTACCCTCACTGAGTGTCCACTCTACAACAGCTTCCATAGCTAAGCATCTGCGGACCCCAAAGAGCTGACAAACAGGCTTCAGAAGTTCCCTGAACATCCTAAAATTGTACACAATACTCTATGCATGTGTGTGGTTGTGCAAACATGGGTGTGCATGTGTTAACATGTGTGTATGCACATTTTCCTGGAGGTAAAATTCAAGGCCTCTATCATATTTCCAAAGAAGTTAGCAAACCAGAGTTAAAGTTTTATCTCTATAGATATTATAGAAAAGACTACATTAAATGGTGAGTTTAATTCTGGTTGTGTTGAGTGGCAGTAGAAATAGGGAGAGAATCCTACTGTGAAAAGTGGTCTCATGAATTGGGTCATTCTTGTCACACTAAAACAGTTGAGAAGCTAAGAAGAAGAAGCCTTTGCATTAACATCACTCCAAGAATATAATTCACTAACCACTAAAACTACCTACTAAAACTGAAACCAGTTTTATCAAATAACTACTAAATGAACCTACCCCAACTCTGAAATTAATTTTACCCACAACTGTTATTGACCAATTGAAACTTGTCAACTCCCCCAAAACTTACTAATACTAATAAATTTTCTAAAAAAACACATAACATTCCTCTTTTTTACAAAGCTCCCAACTTTCTCTTTATTCTTCAAACATATACATCCCAAATTACAATTCATACATCCCAAATAAGAGATGACATTTAAAAATTCATCTTTCCATTTATTTTTTTATTTTTTTTTTTGAGACAGAGCCTCAAACTGTCACCTTGGGTAGAGTGCCATGGCATCACAGCTCACAGCAACCTCCAATTCCTGGGCTCAAGTGAGTCTCTTGCCTCTGCCTCCCAAGTCGCTGGGACCACAGGCACCTGCTACAACGCCCGGCTATTTTTTGGTTGCAGCCATCATTGTTGTTTGGCGGGCCCTGGCTGGATTCAAACCCGCCAGCTCAGGTGTACGTGGCTGGTGCCTTAGCCCGTTGAGCCACAGGCACCGAGCCCATCTTTCCATTTTTATTTTGACTTTGCACTACCATTCTTGGCCAAGTTCACAGTCAGTAGAAGCAAACTGGACCTGAAGTTTTATCTCCCAGCTCATGGGCTGGGGATAAACCCACGTTATTTTCCTTCTGGGATGAATAAAACAGAATTTATATTTTTTAAAAAATTAAATGTAGATGCTGAGCAAAGTTATACATCATATCACAGAAGTGAGTCACAAAATAGCGGCTAAAATTTGGAAAATTAAAAATTGTTTACTTACAAAGGCATAAAAATTAAATGCTTACAAATAAATTTAAGAAAAAATGGGCAAGATTTACACACTTAAAACTATAAAACACTATTAAGAGAAACTGAACAAGACCAAATAAGGGGAAATCCATCGATGTTCATAGATTAGGAGAATCGATACTATTAAGATGTCAGTTCTACCTGATTTTATATATAGATTCAACTTAATCCCACCATAATCCCAAAAGGTCTTTTTTTTTTTCCATTTTGGTAGAAACTGACAATCTGATTTTCAAATTTGAATATCCAAAGTGATCTTGAAAAAGAAGAGAGTTGGAAAATTTACATTACCTGAATTCAAGACTTTCTTTAAAGCTACAATTATCAAGACAGTGTGGGCTTGGCACCCGCAGTTCAGTGAGTAGGGCCACATATACCAAGGCTGGTGGGTTTGAGCCCGGCCTGGGTTGCTAAACAACAATGACAACTACAACCAAAAAATAGATGGGCATTGTGGCAGGTGCCTGTAGTCCCAGCTACTTGGGGGGCTGAAGTAAGAGAATTCCTTAAGCCCAAGAGTTTGAGGTTGCTGTGACCTGTGACACCATGGCACTCTACCAAGGGCAACATAGTGAGCCCTTTTTTTCCTTGTCTCAAAAAAAAAAAAAAAAAAGACAGTGTGGTAATGGCATAGACAAATAAGCTCCAAGGGTCCAAGGAACAGAATAGAGAGTAGAGATATAGAATACTTGTCTATCCAGTTGATTTTTGACATGAATGCTACACCAATACAAGAAGAAAAGCAAAGCCTTTTAAATAAATAGTGATGGAACAACTGGAAATTCTCATTTAATAAAAAGAAGCCCTGACCCCCTACTTCTCACCATGTACAAAAACTAACTTGAGATGGATCACAGACCTAAACAAAAGAGCTAAAACTATACAGCTTCTAGAAAAACACACAGAAGACTGTCTTCATGACTTGAAAGCAAGCAAAAATTTATTACATAGGACACAGAAAACACTAACCAAGAAGAGAAAAAATTACTGAACTAGAAATAATAAAAATTTAAAACTTTAGTTCAACAAATATACCATTTAAAGATGAATACGAAAATCATAGACTGGAATAAAACATTTTTAAAACACGTATCTGAAAAGGAATGGTATCCAGAATGAACTCCCATAATTCAACAATAAAAAGACAAATAGTGGCATAAAGAATGGGCAGAGATTTGAACAGCAGAAGATACTCCAATAGCTCTATGTCATCATGGAAATGCAAATTAAAATCACAATCAAGCACCAATGCACTCCTACCAAAACGGCTAAAATTTAAAAAGATACTTTGTGAGGATATGGAGTAACCAGAATGTTCACAACTTACTGGCTATTAAAGTGTAACATGATGTAACTACTTTGGAAACAGGTTTAGTGGTTTCTTATACAAAATACACACCTACCTTATGACTCAGCAATTCTATTCCTATTGACCCAAGACAAATAATGTCCAAAATTATTTATCCAAGAATGTCCATAGCAGCTTTATTCATAATGTTTCCAAACCGTAAATTGCCCAAGTAGCTAGCAACAGGAGAATGGATGACAAACTGTGGCACAGTAACCACTCAACAATAAATGAAAGGACAGATAGGAATTTTAAAAATATAATGCTGAATGAAAGACACCTTGCACAAAAATGATTCCATCTATATGCTGTTATAATCTACAGAGAAAAAAACAATCAGAAGAGGAGTACCCTTACTCATGGTCCTCGAATTTGGCTCAGAATAAATCTCCTTAAATGATTTCATAGAGAATGGCTACAAGATTGGTGCCCAGATTTGGGGCTCAGAAAATACTCAGGACCGGGAGGGCAATTGGTAGGATCACACCTATGGTGCATCTTAGCAGGGTACTGGTGAAACTTATTAAATGTAGAGTATCAATGTCTTTATATAGTGATCAAGAAAATGCTATGAAGGCTATTTCTAACAGTACGATCAAAATATTTCTGATTGTATATGAAGCACATTCTGCCATATGATTGCACCAATGTACACAATTATGATTTAATAAAATTATTTTTAAAAAATAAAAATAAAATAAAAGTTAGCAGCAATAATACTGTACGTGTAGGTATTCCGTATTTATTGCTAAAACTCATGAAAATAGGGTGTATTCATCCTAGATATTTCACAGGATGAGTATAATTATTATCTAAAGATGTCCTTGGACAACTGGGCATAACTCCTTAGCTCACAGTATTGCTACAATATTTGCCTGCTTTGTTTGAATGTACCTTAGTAATTGTTCACAGATTTTAGCAAACTGGTTTTTTTTTTTGCTAAATTTAAAAAATTACTTAAAAAGTATTTGCTAAGTTTAAAAATTATTCATGATTTATAGTAGATGTTTTAAATGTATGTGCAGGTGTTTGTGTGTGATATAAAAAGAGAGCACAAGTCTTATTTTGAAAAAAGTCAGCATATTAATTAATCTTTGAAAATCTTGAAATAATGACATATCGATTTATTCACTAAAATATTTTAATCTGAAAGTATGCTTTTATGAATTCAAGCTATTTATTTATAAAATACTATGTTGGTTTATTATAAATTTTTTAAATTGAACATTGTAAATAAAATGTATTAAATATAAATTTTCAAAAAGTATACTACTTATTTTGAAATAGATATTTTCATATGATAAAACTAGGCCAGGCACAGTGACTCGCACCTGTAATTCTAGCACTCTGGAGGCCAAAGTGGGTAGATTGCTTGAGCTCAGGCGTTGGAGAGGAGAGCCGGACCCCGTCTCTAAAAATAGCCAGGCATTGTGGTGGGTGCCTGTGGTCTCAGCTCCTCGGGAGGCTGGGGCAAGAGAATCTCTTGAGACCAAGAGTTTGAGGTTGCTGTGAGCTGTGATGCCACAGTGTTCCACCCAGGCCAACAAAGTGAGGCCCTATCTCAAAAAAAAAAAAAAAAAAGAAAAAAGACAATTGTCTTATACTTCCTTTGTTTCTGTCTCCGTCTCTATCTCTCTCTCTTTTTCAAAGTGTGTGTGAATATATATGGACACTTCTGTATGTGTGTAGGTACATGTGTGCATAGGTGGATTGTGAAAATATTGCATGCATGCTTTAGTATTTTCAAATAAGTGTTTTATTTAACAATTTCTCATAAACATTTTTGTGTCCATATGAAATGTTAATAAATAAGGCTTTTAATGATTCCATAATATTTCATCTTATAAAGTCACTATGTAACCAAGTCCTAAATCTTAAAAATATGTTACCAACTTCAAAATCACAACCTAGGTAATGAATATTTGTTTTTCATTTTAGCTTTGTCTTCTTTATCTGTTATATTAACCATAACAATAGCACATTAATTCATAATCGTGCATTTTAGTAGTGATCATGCTATTTGCAGATGATGATAAGCCACATTGTTTTCCTCTTCTTTCCGTTCCTGGGCCACAGACTACAACCTGTAGTCGGTTGAGCCTTTGAGCATCACTGTGAGTAACTGATGAGATTTTGGCACCCAAAAGGAAGAGCAGCCAGGCCACAGGAAGTGTTTTCTGAAAATTTAGAGATTCACTTTTTGGAAATATTCCATAATCACTGATAAAGGGTCTGAAATAAAGAGATGGTGTTTCTCAGGATAAAAGGAACAGAAATCAAAATGTTGCTTTTCACTTGAGAGAAAATGAAAATCAATTTCGCTTCTCTGTGAGAAAAGATAACAAAGTAATGACCACACAAGCTTTTGAAAGCTTTATCTTCTTCTAAGGGTTAAGGTAAAAAATATTTTTAGAGGTAAGAACAAATCTATATGCTATTTTGAAGCACTGAGATCAGTTAATAAGGATTATAATTGGAGAATTATATTTCCCCTGAGCATGGATAATTCATACTTTATAAGTATGGTGAGAGTATTGAGGCTATTCTTTTGTGCCAAAACAATAATCAAATTAAATGTAACTATGAATATCAGTGTATATTTCTGTGTATGAATTAACCAGCATTTAAGCTTTCAGTGAAATTAGATAGATAGGTAGAAAGGAGGTTTGCTGATTTTATTGTAGCTTAATTATAAGTAAATAAAAATTCATGCATCATTAAGTACATAGATGATTAAAGCTGGAAGAGTTCTTATAACTCAAATAATTTAGCTCCATTATTTTACCAATTTGAAACCTGAAGTTTATAAAGTGAAAGTCAATTTATTTGAAGCTTAAACAATTTTGAAAGAATGAAAACTGCCAATATTTACCCATTGAAAATTTAATAAGATTAATGAGAATTATTGGCAATCTAGGCATTGTAAAAGTCAGAGGTCAGGAAGAATACTGCATTTCTTTTAAGGCTAACTCAAAATGTGTCTAGCAATTCAATGTGTGCAGTACACGAGTATACCTGCATTTCTAATATGATAAAGTTAAGAGAAATGTGAAGATTTCAGTCAGCAGCCATAAATGTCATCATGAGTAGAGTAAGAATACAGATTAGTAGCAATTTAACTAGTTAGAAAAGCTAATGGAAAGGTCAGGCTACTCACAAACCATGAGGAGTTCAATTTTCCTGACATTTTATCTAGAGACGTGAAGTTCACAATCTCCAAAGGAACATTCAAGATCGGTTTCAGAGAACTGAAAGATATTCTTTTTACGCAGTCAATGCCCAACTAATAAGACAAATGATTAAAAAAAAGTCCTACAAAACTTAGCAAACATAATAAAATTACTTAACACTTATTAATTGGGAAGATCTACTAATTCCATGTGATCTAGATAATTCGGACAACACAATATGCATAAAAACATTCGAGCCTGAGCAAGATATATGGAATGTAGGAATGTTACATTAAGTGGCTATAATGAGTAAGAGAAAGCACAGTAAATTATTAGACTGAAGTCATAATCAGAGAATTTCATCAATTTCATTTACTTATTGTCTTGAACAGATTATTTGTTTTTCTGTGTCTGAATTTTCATATTAGGTAAAATAAAATAACTAAGCATTCATTTCGGGATTCTAGGGGGGTACTAAAGTAATGGCATATGTCAAAGTTCTTGGTACATAATACACTAATTGCAACTTTTAAAATCATAATGCTAAATATGCTATTGTATGTGATGTAGATAAATAATTAATAATCACTTTCATGATTACATATGTGAAGCGAAGGTGAGAATAGAACATTTTTCTTAGGTATGCTCAATTTCATACACTAAATCTGAAGTATCTGAATATTTCATGCAAAAGCCTTCTCATCTTCTTTAATGCAATCATGTCTCCAATACAAAAGATTATTTCTATAATTTAACTCCAGCATATAACTGAGGCATATGAACATACTGGGTGGTGTTTTTGAAATATGTACCTTTACCTTACATTCAAAAGAGTGATTTAGCCTTTAATAAGCAATAAGAACATTGAACTAAAGATCAGAAAAAAGTAGCCTTACAATTCTCGCCTCATGTTTCTATATAAGAGTAAGACTAGTTTGCGTCTATGTCAAATTATATTTTCACTGAATTATGTTAATAATATATGAGGAATATAGGACATAATAATATATTCATATATACAATAACATTATATATCATAATATATTATTGTGTTAATATTACATGGGGAATAATTATTCCATTTGGGGCAAGAATGTCTTGAATGCCTGCTTTCAACCAGTTAACTTGATCGAGGTATTAGAGAAACCCCTGTATATCCTTCTCCTTATAGAGAATTATTGTCATTGTTTTATTTACATTTCCCAACTACTCCACAACTAAAATGATGTATTTTACTCAGGAAGAGAAAATATAAAATAATTCCTTCATAAGTTCTGTTGTTATTTTTTGCAGGCCTCAAACATTTATCATGCTATGGAAGCTCTGCCATTATTTTTTTTAAGTTTAATATTACCATCTTATTCACTAAATATTTTGTTCATCTTGACGTTCTGCATCTATTTTTTTTTGGCTCTACCTAGGAAACTAGGGAAGACATAAATGACCTGCATAAAAATAAAATCCATATATGATACAGTGGGCAAAATGCAAAAGGTGTCTGGAAGCTGTAAATGCCATATAAATATGCTTAAGGCAATCAATATAGAAATTAAGAGTAAATGCCACCCTCAGTCTCTAAGTCTCTAAATTCATAATCATGTCCACCCTGTGTATCTGCAGGTGAGACAGAGTGGTAGCAAGCTGCTTCGCTTCAGTTCTTCTGGAGAGCATCTGGAGAAAGGGGATGCTGGACATTTAGCAGGGTTCATCTTTTGTTTCTTTCCCCTTGAAGTGGTATCGTAGTCTGGAAGAGCTCACCTCTGGTGCTGCAGACTCTTCATCTTAAACCCATTAAGACCTGCTCTTAGACCTACTTTATCCTGATGGGTAGAAAGTTGCACTAAACTACCTACCACTAAGGAATTCATAGAGTCTTCTCATCAGGGACTCCGATGCAAGTAATCAATGCTCTAGAACAGAATGCCAAGAAACATTTTCCAGTCTAGAAAGTGAGATATAGAATTTTAAAGGCTCGTGGACTGTTTCTAGGTCCTCCGGTGATTGCAAACACGTCAGATATATCACCATAAGCACTTTCAAGTACATACCATGTAATCCTTTCATTATTGTTTAAAATATTATATTTTCTCACTCTTTGTTCTTTTGTATTTACCTATTTCAAAATGCCACACAATTATGCTCTGCTTTGTTTTAGCTGTAAGGAGGGGAAAATATATTTTTCAGCCAAGCTGGCAACTATAGCATATAAAGTGCTTAAAATGTTTATCGCAAAGGACATCTTTTACATTTAGAATCCTCCTCTGCCATCTAGAGGAAACCTGAGGGCCTAACACCCAGTTGACAGGGGAGGGAACTGAAAACAAATTCTTTATGCTTAGTATATAAAAATATGGTTAAGTAAATAGTGCAAAAGTGTCACAGGCAGTGAGATTTCTCACTAAGCTTATCTATCTAAGTAATAGAAGCAATAGTTATTAAAAAACAACATTCACAAAAATAAATTAACACACGTGCTGGGCAGCAAAAATGTGAAATGTTTACATATTGATCTTTGCTTCTTTTTGTTATAGATAAAATGAGCAATCTTCATTTAAATTATATATGAATGTTATTTCTTCTCTCTGTGTTTCATTTGTGAAGTTCTTTGGCTTGAAGACTGTGTGTTGGAATATAGCATCTAGTTGTTGACGGCTTTTACTTTCCAAATGACTGATCTTTTTGTTCAATGCTGTAAATGGATTAAAACCCACTGGCATTAAAAAGAGGAAAGAGGAAAGAGTCTCTACATTCTCTTCCCTATCTAGCAAGACGAAAGGGTGCTGTGCGTTCACAGGTCACATTTCGTAGAAAGTTTGATTCCTTCTAAGTATTTCTAATCCACTGTTGCTTTTTCTTAAGAAAAGTGAAGGGGATATTGCTTAAAGAATTTTTTCTGGGAGTAACAGTATGCAGGTTACTTAATAATAATATGTATATATTGACTATATTATAATAATATGAATTTTAATGTATCACTGACTTTTGTTGTTGTTTCCACTATGCTGTTCTACTGTGTTCACTGTTTCTCGTGCAAATTGAACAATTGTATACAATCTGTGATTTCAGCAAGAATATAAAGAAGATTCATGAAAAAGTCACTTGTCACTCTCAAGTGAATGTCTGTGACAGAACAAAAATAAAAAAACACTCAAAAACCTGTACTAAAAATTTCTTACCTTCTTAATATTCTCTTTCAAATTGGCGTTATGCCTACCGGTTTTAGTGTGAACAGAAGCTAATTCAGTGAAGGTCAATTTACCTCATAGCAGGAGTAAAATGTGCAGTTTGCTGAAATGATCTACTATTTCATTGAATAGCAGTATGATTCAATTCAAATACAGTCTAAACATTTAAAATGACAATCATCTATGAATAAGATAACATGTGTTCTGTTCAAAATAATTATGTAGCCCAAATCTCCTGAGTCATCAAGTAAATGACATTTGGAAAATAATAGCAACAATGAGTATATTAATGTTCTTCAATTCTTCTCACATAAGTTGCTCTTTTTCTCTATTACTATCTCCACACAATTTCATAGTGTCCTTCTGAATTATCTAGGCTTATTAACTAATACAATCTCTTCCTTTCTTTTGAAAAATAAAATATGACACAGATGCAGAAAACTATAAACAGCACTTACATGGCTTAACGGGCCAGTGTAAGTTTTTAAAAGGCAAATTCCACAAAATTCAGGGAATATAACCAAGTCAGAATAGTAGAAGCCCCTTATGGACTCAGATTCAATCTCAAAACTATACATCCCTTCAAGATTAGCCACGATCCTGATTCTTGCAGTAACCATTTCTTCCACATTGAAACTGTCCTTTATAAAATTGGTAAAGGAGTATATGATGGTACAGAGGTCAAAGGGTCTTGAGCCCTCTTGGTTCACTGAAAAATCACTTGGCATGAGGCAGATTGATTCATAGGAGAAAAAAGTTACAAATCTATTTTTATATGTATATATGGAAAGTTTTAGAATAAGAATTTAAAGATACAATGTGAATTGTCCATTTTTATGCTTAGGTACGGCAAAGTATGGTCAGCTGCGTAGAAATATGATTGGACAAAACGGATTTTATCTAAAGCTAACCGGCTGAATGGGGAACCCAGAAAGGCTTGCCTTAGACTCTATTTGGCCTCTCTGAGAACGCATTTCTTCCTTCTGGGTGTGGGGTTGGTCTCTTTCTGAAATGGGGCTCATATGGCCTGTAATCAAACAAGGGAAGTCAATAAAGTAATCTGCCTTTGGTCTGTAATCAGTAATCCACAAGGCAGCGCCATCTTCAGTATTTGGCCACACCCTCTTTGACATCACATTTTATCATTCTTATTAAAGTGCAAAACCATCAGCCTTGTTAGGTTACACAATTCCAGAATTGCTTTACTAGAAAATATATGCACTCGATATTTTCTACTCATTCATCCCTAAACCTACCATTTTATAGGAAATAATTAATATCTACTTTTTTATTAATTTGCCTATTTGATTTGAAAATAATTTCATTCATTTTGAAAAAATATGCATCCTAATATAGAGCTATTGAATATAAATCAGAGCACTCTATTTTGGAAATTTGTTATTATTTTTAATTTCTCTATCAGATAATATATCCTTTACTAATCCACGTATATCAGATTTCGCTCCCTTCTCCAGTTGACTGTTCTTCTCACTGTTCTTCTTTAAAAAATCATCAGTTTCAGGCAGCACCTATGGCTCAAAGGAGTAGGCTGCCGGCCCCATATGCTGAAGGTGGAAGGTTCAAACCCAGACCCAGCCGAAAACTGCAAAAAAAAAAAAAATCAATTTCTTCTAAATTGAGAGAAATCAATTGACTTCAGTTTTTCTAGTATTTATTTTTAGGATTTTTGCCTCCTTGGTAGAATGTTATTTGAACATGATATTCTTTTTTCTCATTTGAAAGCATAGTGTCTGAACTCAATTTCTTCTCTTTCTACTGATAACATTTCTTTTTCCAAGATTGCCTAGGCAGTATGTGCCATGGACTATAAGGAGGCAAGAAGTATATTAATATGAAGATAAGTTTTTCAGAATCCAAAAAGTAGTCATTTAATGTGTCTAATTGTTCTACATATTTGTGTAATCTGTCCATTAACAAATTATTTTTCAAAGTTCAAATGTATTTTGTGAGATACATTGAAGATTCCTCTTCAGATACTTTTTTACATTACAAGCAAAGAGGAAAGGAAAACATTTATGTTTACTCTGGATTTGGGGGTGCTGCTGATCCACTTTGCCATGACTTCTGAAGGCTAAGTTAACCAAAAAGGCAGCTGCTAAATGGGCATCAGGCTCATGCATGGCCGAGCAGCTCTCTAACCATCACACTTGCTAGCTTGACAGTGTCCTCAACTGTTGCCAGACTGGGAACTTATTAGTGCCCACATCAATTCTTAATTCTGCAGGGATGAACTACCAGGCAGGACAGAAGAGCAGGGGAACAAGACGACACTACTCAAGGTTTTATTTATTCATCTCTGTCTTTTCGAACCAGCTCAAAGATAGTTAGTGCACAATTGCCCTTTACAAAACGCACTACAATGCCTACATTTAACTCAGGCCACAACTCATGCTAAGTGTAGGCTGGAGATGAGCTGTGCCCGGAGCATTGTGGTTTATCAACATCTTCTGAACAGCTCAGCTTGTTGCCTCCAATCCCACAGCTTCATCCTGCTCCCAGCTTCTGCTAATTAAACCCAGGGGTTTCTAGTACTCTCTGATAATGTCACTTAATTTCTTCCAAGAAAGTTTCTCTTTTAAAGCAAAACAAAATAGAAACACATAAAAATATCGCCTCTCTCTCCTCCTCTGATTTAGGAATTTTTATCTTTTTATATAGTTATTTAAAATTTCAGTGTTTCGAGAGAGGACTTCAGGCATCTCTGTCAGGCGGGATCTGCCCAGAGACTTCCCTTTGGGGACACAGGGAGATAGCATGAGGCTTCTGGACACCCTGAGGAAGGCAAAAGTGGCGGAGATTGGACAAGTGGTTGCGTCTCTTTGTTCAGTCTGATCCTATCAGGGGCTGTGGGTGGGGCAACAGTGGAACTGCAGGCTGGAAAGGCCTTGCCTATGAGCTGTTTGGGTTTCTTTTAAACTTGGCACTCGGTTGAACTGCCTTGGGAGAACTTGGGCAGGAGTGCGGGGGTTTTGAGTGTTGTCTAGGGCCTCAGACTGGGCCACAGAGCCAGATGGAGCTGCCCGTGTTTGGTGCTGGGCTGTGTGGAGCCATTGTGGGAGAACTGCCCTGGCAAGCTCCATCCTCAGGGTCGCAGAATAGGCATTGGGCGGGAGCGAATAATCTAGTGACTGAGATGCCTTGCAGCCTTAGCCCTCAGGGGCATAGGGTGAGACCGGTTTTGGCACACTGGGTAAGTGGATAGCCACTTAAGGAGTGATCCCAGCCACAGCGCTTTCCTGGGAAAGCTTCTGCTTAGCCCAAGTTAGCAATTTAAAG
>CAUYON010110595.1:0-15519 GCA_963573935.1 Arctocebus calabarensis | reverse complement strand
TAATTTCTCTTATATCTCATTGAATTTCTTTCTTTCTTTTTTTTTTTTTTGTAAAGACAAGAGTCTCACTTTATCGCCCTCGGTAGAGTGCCATGGCGTCACACAGCTCACAGCAACCTCCAACTCCTGGGCTTAGGTGATTCTCTTGCCTCAGCCTCCGGAGTAGCTGGGACTACAGGTGCCCATGACAACACCCAGCTATTTTTCTGTTTTGCAGTTCGGCCGAGGCTGGGTTTGAACCCGCCACCTCTGGCATATGGGGCCAGCGAGCCTACTCGATGAGCCACAGGTGCCGCCCAAAACTTTTTTTTTAACTTTTAAAAAAATTACTATGGTTCTCCCATCTCCCTTTTCTTCTTCCAAACAAGGTTTCCACAGAATAAAATGCTAACAAACAAGAGTGTCCCCTGGGTGAGGACAGCAGGGGGTTCCCTTATTTCCCTGCTTGGCCCCCTCCCTCCAGCATGTCTACAGGGCCCCAAGAACCACAGATGGAATTATCTCTCTCATGAGCACCTGGAGCTCAAGGGACTGAAGTCCCAGCTGTCTCTGCCTGGCCCTCTCATGGACCACAGGAGCCTTGGTTATGACAGGCGGCTGATGATGGTGGTCCCCAAGGGAGGGCTGTACTCTCAGCTTCCAGGACAACACCTGAGAGGACATGGCTTTGTCACTGTAGGTGGGTGACAAGGAAACCACTGGCCCCTTATACCTTGGGGGATTCACTCAGTCCCTTTCCCCTCCCAGATCCCAAACCTTACCACAGGGCGGGAGAAGTGGTCCTCAGACAGGCCAAGATCCATCGCACGCTCCATGCAGGAGAACTGGGGCTCCCCAGCAGACAACTCAGGCAGAGCATCTGTGGGGAAGGCTGAGGGGAGAACAAGGTCAGCCTGCTGCCTCTCATCCCCCAGCAAGAGGCTTGGAAGCCTGGAGTGGGAAAGGGATTCAGAGGGCCCACAGGAAGAAGGCACTAGGAGAGCTGGACACTGGTTGGTCTGAGGTCTGCCTCATTGGTATCTGCAGAGGGACCCATATCCTCATGAAGACAGGAAAGAGTAATTCAAAAAGATGAGGCAGAATGTCACTCAGTTGTGCTAAGAGACCAAAAAGACAGCATCATAGAAACATCATCATCTCTAAGGCATTGAGAATAAATGTCTGAAGAAAAACCACAGGAGGGCTCACAAGATTCATGAACTTACACGGACTCCGGGCCAGCTCTGCAACTGCCCTGGCC
Source organism: Arctocebus calabarensis (assembly GCA_963573935.1). Taxonomy (NCBI): domain Eukaryota; kingdom Metazoa; phylum Chordata; class Mammalia; order Primates; family Lorisidae; genus Arctocebus; species Arctocebus calabarensis. Next base: position 14,279 of record CAUYON010110595.1, on the reverse strand, counting down.
CAAGTGCTCCCTACCCATCTAGTCCATAGTGTCTGCAGCTTATATCATCCTGACTCCCAGAGGAGCTGGGCTTTCACACAGGATACTCTATCCACTAAACCCTCTCCCCACCCCAGATTTTGGCTGAGTTCATTGAACCAGTATGCACAGGAGCAACTGCTGTGTGTTGTGCCTTAGGATACAACCGTGACAGGTCAGGCACAAGTGTCTGCCCTCAGGAGTGCTCATTCTCCTAGGGAGACAGCAGCAAACCACAGAGCAAATGGAAAGTGATTTACGCTGCTGGGAAGAAGGGAGAAGCCAGTAGGTGCCAGCTCTGTAGGAAATCCAGCACCCCACCTGCAAGGCAGCAAGAAAGGCTGGCATGAGGGATCAGATTCCTGCACAGCACCCCCAATGAGCACCCACCTTTAGGAGCAATGTCCGGGGCCTCCTCACCAGGCTCCTGCTCATGCTGCCTCGGCCCAAGCTGTTTGTTGAAGGGGTTGAGGTGGGCCTGCCGGAACCGGGCCAACTTCTCATCATATTCCATAGCATCCCACCTGGGGGCCAGCATCAATGCCTAGATTCCAAGCTCCACAGACTATCCCATTTCCCCACCCCTCTGGGGTTTCAGGGACAAGGCCAACCTCTTTCACATTTCTGAAGTGAGTGGGTGGGACATTCCCACACCACAGCCTCAGTCCTCAGCCCCCTCTAAAATACCTCAACTACAACATCAAGCCCCTACTAGTAGCATCCCTTCTAAAGAGCCCACCATGTGGTGGCACAAGCAGAGCTGAGCAGACACAGGACCTGCCCAAGGGTGCCCACGCAGACAGTCTGGAGCACAGGCTCCCTACCTTCCTGCACAGGGCCTTGCTGGCATCAGCAGCCAGATGCCTCACTCAGCCCCAGCCCATCAATGTCACTGCTATTGTTCTCTCTAATGAGACACACCTCCCAGAAATGGGTTCCGGCTTCCTGGACCTTGACTCAGTTCCTTCTCCATCAGAAGGCTATGTTGGACACTCGAGCCAGTGCCAGGGCCCATCCCTGCTCTACCACCTATAAGGTAACCTTACCCAGGCTCCCGGAGTAGGAGTTCTTTGGGAGGATTAACTCACCACATGGAGAAGCCTCTATGGGTATGTATAGGCTGTGCTGGCTCCTGTTTGCCTGGGTTCCAATCCCACTGATGAGAGATATACCCTGAGTCAGTCCTGTGGCCCCCTGTGCCTTAGGATCCCAGGTAACAGGCAGGGAGTGCCTAGTCCACTACCTGGCAGAAGCTAAGGATCAAGGACTGCTCCTTCCCCTCCCTGAGGATTAGCAGATTGTGGAACTCACAGGTAAAAGGCTGACAGGTAGGCAGCGGCTTTGGCTTTTAACTAGCTGGGCCACATTCCTTATCTGTAAATGGGTCATTGTGAGGATGAAATGAGTCATAGATGTTGAACACAAAATAAGCTCTCTATAAGGCTATTAATGTTACAAGGAGGATTTTTTTTTTAAGCTGTATCTGTTGTGCTCCCACCTAATAGGCACAGTGCAAGGGCATATGGCACACCTCTGGGGTGAGGGGCAAAACTGCAACAGGGACCTCACCTAACAAACATTGTAACCTCATCATTTGTACCCTCACATTAATCTGAAATTTAAAAAAAAAAAAAAAAAAAAGCTGTGTCACAGTGCATGGATGTTGGTTATGCTCTCAGACCTGCTACAGTCTGAAATAATTTGTAATCATAAAAGGCAATCTCCTAAAAGAAAGAGAACTGAGCCCACAGTGGACAGCCCTTGCCCAGGGTCACACAGTGCAGTCATAGGGCTGGAAACTGAACTCTCCCTGGCAGCTGAATAAGGAGCCTCACCCGACTCCTTCCTGGCCACCTGCTCCTGGGTCAGGAGCTCCACACCACCTGTGGGACCTGTCCTACCTGTTCTGCCTTTGTGATGAGGGGTGTGGGTTGGGCAACTAGAGTTCATGCCTGGCAGGACACAGCACCCAATGATAAGGAGACATGGAGGGGGTGCAGGTGCTGGGCTAGTCTAGCCCCTTTAACTCACCACCTGACAACTCTGGGAAAGTCACACAGCGTGGCAGAGTCAGAGGCAGCCACCTGATGCTCAATGCCTCTTCAGAGTGTCCTAGGGAACACCCAGAATGCAGGCAAGATCAGGCTATTCCAACATTCCTCCTTTCCTGAGGGGGGTGCCCTAGGTGTTTGGTTTCTCACATGATTTCCCAACCTCCCCTATAGCTAGATGTGGTAATGTGATAGTATTCTGACCAAAAGGATATAAAAAGATCCCATGAGAGTTCTGGAAAGTAATCTTAAAGTCTGGGATGACCTCTTCAGCCCTTCTTGCCTCCTCTCTGATACAGGGGCAATGAGTGGAGCTGGAGCAGTCACCTTAAGGCTGTGACAAAAAAATCCATGAGCAAGGATGGCAGAGTGACAAGACTGCAGTGGACCCCACCTAAGTTCTTTCTGAGCTGCACACTGCTATGCTTCATTCATTTTTTTCATTTATTTTTTTAGACAGAGTCTCAAGTTGTCGCCCTGGGTAGAGTACCATGGTGTCATGGCTTACAGCAACCTCCAACTTTGGGGCTCAAGCGATCCTCTTGCCTCAGTTTTTGTATTTTTAGTAGAAATGGGGTCTCGCTTTTGCTCAGGCTGGTCTCAAACTCATGAGCTCAAACTATCCACCCACCTCAGCTTCCCAGAGTGCTAGAATTACAGGTGTGAGAGTCCCACACCCACCTTTTTTTTTTTTTTTTTTTGACAGTCTCTCTATGTTACCCTGCATAGAGTGCCATGACACCATAGTTCACAGCAACCTCAAACTGTTGGACTGAGGGCTGGGCGCAGTAGCTCATGCCTGTAATCCTAGCACTCAGGGAGGCTGAGGCAAAAGAATCACTTCAACCCAAGAGTTATAGGGTGCTGTGAGCTGTGACGACACAGCACTCTACTAAGGGAGACAAGGGGAGACTCTGCCTCAAATAAAAACCAAAATATGGGTGGCGGCTGTGGCTCAGTAGGTATGGCACTCACTTAGTGGGTGGCACTAAGAGTGGCAGGTTCAAACCTGGCCTCAGCCAAACTGCAACAAAAAATAGCCAGGTGTTGTGGTGGGAACCTGTAATACCAGCTACTCGGGAGGCTGAGGCAAGAGAATCGCCTAAGCCAGGAGGTGGGGGGTGCTGTGAGCTGTGACACCATAGCACTCTACCGAAGGTGATAAAGTAAGACTCTATCTCTTAAAAAAAAAAAAACCAAAAAACTCTTGGGCTCAAGTAATCATCTTGCATCAGCCTCCCAAGTAGCTGACTGAGACTACATGCACCTGCCACATCTGGCTACTTTTTCTTTTTTTTTTTTTTTTTGAGACAGAGCCTCAAGCTGTCACCTTGGATAGAGTGCTGTGGCTTCACAGCTCACAGCAACCTCCAATTCCTGGTCTCAAGCAAGTCTCCTGCCTCCACCTCCCAAGTAGCTGGGACTACAGGCACCCGCCACAATGCCCGGCCATTTTTTGGTTGCAGCTGACATTGTTGTTTGGCGGGCCCAGGCTAGATTTGAACCCGCCAGCTCAGGTGTACGTGGCTGGCACCTTAGCCGCTTGGGCCACAGGCCCCATGCCTACTTTTTCTATTTTTAGAAGAGACGGGGTCTTGCTCTTGCTCAGGCTGTGTCAAACACCTGCACTCAAGCAATCCTCCCTCCTTCGCCTCCCAGACTGCTGGTATTACAGGCATGAGTAACCACATGCAGCCTATGTTTCATTCTTAGTAGACAGAAATGAACTTCCAGGCTCGGTATCCATAGCTCAGTGGTTAGGGGGCCAGCCACATGCACCAGAGCTGGTGAGTTCTAACCCAGTCAGGGCCTACTAAACAATAATGACAACAATAACAACAAAAAAAATAGCCCAGCATTGTGGTGGGCACCTGTAGTCCCAGCTACTTGGGAGGCTGAGGCAAGAGAATTGCTTAAGCCCAAGAGTTTGAGGTTGCTGTGAGCTGTGACGCCACAGCACTCTATGCAGGGTGACATAGTGAGAGTCTCTCACAAAAAAAAAAAAAAAAAGAAAGAAATGAACTTCTATAGCCATCATTGTTATTGAGAAGGGAGTTTCTGTCTCTACCAACCAAAAAGATCCTGACTAATCATTCCAATAGCTTCATGGTTACAAGATATATAGGCCCTGGCTCGGCACTCATAGCACAGTGATTACGGCGGCAGCCACATACACTGAGGCAGGCAGGTTCGAACCCGGCCTGGGCCACTAGTCAACAATGACAACTGCAACCAAAAATAGCTGGGCATTGTGGCAGGTGCCTGTAGTTCCAGCTACTTGGGAGGCTGAGGCAAAAGAATCACTTAAGCGCAGGAGTCTGAGGTTGCTGTGATGACACAGCACTCTAGTGAGGGCAACATAGTGAGACTCTGTCTCAAAAAAAAAAAGACAGGGCCACTTGAATCCCTGCTCTGCCAGCTCCTACCTGTGTGACCTTCAGTAAATGTATAAACCTTCCTCTCCTTCCAATTTTGCACATCTGAAATGAGAATTATAATAGGGGCTCGGTGCCTGTAGCTCAGTGGTTAGAGCACTGACCACATACACGGAGGCTGATGGGTTGGAACCCGGCTAAGGACAGCTAAACAACAAAGACAACTGAAACAAAAAAAAAATAGCTGGGCATTGTGGTGGGGGCCTGTAGTCCCAGCAACTTGGGAAGCTGAGACAAGAGACTCACTTAAGCACAAGAGTCTAAGGTTGCTGTGAGCTGTAATGCCACAGCATTCTACCAAGGGCAACATAGTGAGACTCAAAAAAAAAAAAAAAGATTAAATTAGTTAATACAAAATGCTGAGAAAACAAGCCAGCACATAGTAAGCATCCAATAAATATCAACTATAATTTATTATCACTGTTACTTCTAATTATAAGAATCAGACAGCCTTGATTTAAATTCTGCCTCTCTCAGTGATGAGCTACATGACCTCATTTTCTTGTCTATAAATCAGGGAGGACACTTTGGGATGTGTGGAAAGATTAAGTACTTGTGTCAGAGAAGCTAGGAGCCCACAGTTGCTGCTATGCAAACTTCACTTCACCATGACAAGCCCACCCAAAGGACTGTCATGGAGGTTACAGTTGCCACTCCTTGGGGCTCTCCCTGGAAACCTCCTGGTGTTTAAAAAATGGCAGAGGGTTTGGCACCTGTAGCTCAGCAGCTAGGGCGCCAGCCACATACACTGAAGCTGGCAGTTCAAGCCCAGCTGGGGCCTGCTGAATAATAATGACAACTGCATCCAAAAAATAGCCAGGCATTGTGGCCGGCACCTGTAGTCCCAGCTATTCAGGTGGCTGAGGCTAGAGAATCGCTTAAGCCCAAGAGTTTGAGGTTACTGTGAGCTACGACGACACAGTACTCTATCAAGGGCAACATAGTGAGACTCTGCCTCAAAAATAAAACAAAATAAAATAAAAAATGGCAGGAGAGCTCAAAGGCAGCCACCTGGCAGGAACACCTCTACTATTCCCAGTAGCTGTCCTCTGGGCGGTTAAAAGCATCTTTTCTTCACTTTCTGAGTGTCAGTGCCAGCTCCAGACCTGGCGAAGGCACTTTAATAGTCAAGTACAGCAATCTGACATTTCAGCCTTAGTTTCTCTCCTTCCAAGTTGAAGAGTCATATTTCCCTCTCTGCTGATGGCAGAGAGACAGCATCCCAGCACACTGACCAAAGGGACACGAGCTGTAGCAGCAGCCGTGAGCCTTCACCCCACAGAAATCTGCCCTCAGATTTTGGACTGGCCCTCAGAAAGGAACAAGCAGGAAGTGAGAGAACCAGAGGAAAGAAACAGCCTACTCCACCCTCTGGCCTTTCTCCAGAGACTACCACTTTGGTGCGTGGAGGGTGGCGACACTCCACAACTCAACAAGGAGACTTCGAAATAATGACAGGGAGTTCTAGGGCACTGAGGGATACCAGGCTGGGCTGAGCTCAGAATGCGCTCACCAGCTGACCTCCTGTCTCCTGCTCATGGTATGGCCACCAAGAAGTGGCATTATCATTACAGCTGCCACGGGAGGCCCTGATAATTTTGAGGGAGAGGTGGAGAATTTAAATCCTATCTGTCCATGCCTGGATCACCTGCCAAGACCCATGGGTACTCAGAGACACTGTTGCCACTGAAGTCTGGCAATGCCTTCACCGCCTGCTGCAGGGACAAGCCATCTCCCACCTTCACATACAGCCACACAAATTCACTCTGTACTCTTGTGTCCCAGGTTTCTCACAGGGGGAGGTCTCTCCCACTACAACCACCCATTCCTTGGATGAGGAAACTGAGGCTCAGAGCAGCCTAGCATCCCAAGAGGGAGGCACAGCTATGAGGGTCCCACACAGACAGCCTGTGTTGATGGCTGGAGCAGCGGCAGTGTCACCTGGGGTGGGGATGGGGCCACTGAGATCACTAACAAGCCCTGTGCCTGGTAAAGGACCAGTAGGTGGGAGGCCCTGAGCTGCCCGGGGTCTGACTCCTGCCTCAGCCCCAGGCTGGGGCCTCCGGACAGGCTAGGTGCCCTCTAGGTCTGCGTGGGGAAATAGGGATCCCCTAGAACAGCAGCCGTGAGAGGCCCCAAGGACCAAGAGCCCCCCGCCCCGGCTTCCTTTCCCGCCAGCGTCCCCTCCGAAAGGCCCCCTCCGCCGCTCACCTGACCGCAGCCGCCCTCGCTACATTGTAACCCGGCCCGCCGCCCTCGCTACATTGTGTCGCGCCAGGCCGTCCGCTGCTGCCGCCTCTGGCCCGGAGGCGCATGACAGGGCCTCCACGTCCCCACCAGGAAGAGGACGACTCTTAACCTCCCCATTCAAAGTGATATGGGTGAGAGTGCATTTCCTAAATTTCCCTCAGTCACAAAAGTCCTGGTTTAAATCTAAGCCACAACACTTTTAAAAAAATTGGCAGCATTTAGGTTTTTTTTTCTTTTAAACCCAGTAGTTTAAAAAAAAATGAAAAGGAAGAGAAAAACTTCACTACGGTAGCAGGTGCTTGTAGGACTCTGCAGGACCTTTCACAGCTAGTGAGGGAGGGACAAAATGCCTCCTACCCGACTTCATAGAGGAGGAAACAGGCATAGTGAGGTTATGGGGCTGTTCAATGGAGGACCAGGATGAAAGGACTTTGAAGAAAGCTATTGTCTGCAGAACCTGTATTCTTACTGCTTTCCAGTTGTTTATGCACAGGGCAGGGCTGCTTTGCCCTCAACTCCCATATCTCCCCTCCCACTGCCAGCTCAGGGATTAGCTTTTTCACCAAATGCCCCTTATCCCACAGAGAGGAGCTGAGGACAGGGGAGAGTGGGCAGGGCATGTATGAATTGTGGTCCTGAGGTCCAAGGCTCAGTTTCCTCTCTATGTAGAAGGCCACAGCTTTGGCTTACTCTCAGGTGGAACCCACAAGCCATCTCATTTAACCCTATCTAAGCCTGAGGGCAGGTGGTGTCCTAGCATTGACTTGGGTCACTTTACCAAGGTCAGGTAGCTAATAAAGGGTAGAGTGAGATTCTAACCCAGCTTCTCAGGATAACATTCAGCACTGTGCTTCTTCCCCCATCTGCTCAGACCTAAAGGGAGAATTCACTGTCCTACTGCTCCATCTGCCCCTCCAGATGTCCTGGAGATACTGTTTCTACCTGGTCTTTGTCTCCTGGCTCCTCCCCTGCCAGTCTGTAGGGCCCTCCCAACAACCATCTGCCCCACCACCATTCTAAGTTCCTGCCTGGACCCCACATTTCATCCTCAGACCAGCAATCGGAGGGATCCTGGGAAGAAGTCAGCCCCAGATTTTGTCTCCTGCCCTCTTGCCCCCTTTCCAGTTTTCCCTCACCTGCTTCAAGGCCTTTGCCCAACTGAGCATCTGTGGAACATTCTTCCCTCAGTTGTCAACATTGATCTTCTCTGGGAGGCATGGCCCTTCCCCCACACTCTCATTGCCTCTCTAAAGCACTTGTCACTGTCTGGTGTTCTTTATCATCTGCCCCCACCACCACCACCATCAGAGGGTAAGGGCTGCAGACATCATTTTGTTGACTTTCTTCACTGCTTCAAGCCTCAGACAGACCAGTGCCTGAGAACAGGGGATACTCAGTAAATGGACTGAGTAACCAGAGGCCCCAGGTGAGGCTAGCCCTGAGAAAAGGAAAGTTCCATCCATCCAGCAGCTGACTTCACAAATGTGTCATTACCAGGCATAGATCTGAACCAGTCTTTATGAAAGGATTGGGAACTATCCCCACCTACAAGGAGAAACCAAGATGACCCATACTCTATGTGTAGTTTAAGGTTTGAGATGGGGTCTTTCTCTGCCATCCAGGAGTGTAATGGTATAGTCAAAGCTCACTGCAGCTTCAGACTCCTAAGCTCAAGATTTCCTTCTGCCTCACCTCCCAAGAAGCTAGGGCTACAGTCATATGCCACTATGCTCAGCTAATTTTTTTTTTTTTTTTTGAGACAGAGTCTCAAGATGTTGCCCTGGGTAGAGTGCCATAGCATCATAGCTCACGGCAACCTCCAACTCTTGGGCTCAAACAATCCTCTTGCCTTAGTTTTTCTATTTTTAGTAGAGATAGGGTGTCGCTTTTTGCTCAAGCTCATCTCGAACTTGTGAGCTCAAGCAGTCCACCTGCCTTGGCCTCCACTGCACCCAGCCTTTTTTTTTTTTTTTTGCAGTTTTTGGCCAGGGCTGTGTTTGAACCCGCCACCTCCGGCATATGGGGCCAGCACCTTTGAGCCACAGGTGCTACCCACCCAGCCTTTTTTTTTTTTTTTTGTAGAGATAGAGTCTTGATATGTTGCCGAGGCTGGTCTCAAATTTCTGGCCTCTAGATGCGGTGGCTCACATCTATAATTCTAGCACTTTGAGAGGTCAAGGTGTGAAGATTGCTTGAGGCCAGGAGTTCAAGGTCAGCCTGGGCAACATATTAAGACACTGTCCCTACAAAAAATTAAAAATTAAAAATTATTACACACAGCCTTCTCATCACACGATGCCCTGTGTCCTCTCAGGACTCTATAGAGTCCCCAGTAGGAAGGAGTCTCATATCAGATATGGACCCTTGACCTTGGACTTCTCAGCCTCCATAACTTTCCAGGGAAGGAGCAAAATGGCAGCTGAGTAACAGCTTCCTTGCAACTGGGCACGGTGAGACTGGGGAGAGACTTCAGGCATTTCTGACTGGTGGGATCTGCCCAGAAACATCCCTTTGGGGACACAGGGAGACAGCATGAGACTTCTGGACACCCTGAGGAAGGCAAAGGCTGTGGAGATCTGGCAAGTGGTTGCATGTGTTTGTTCATTGTAATCCTGCCGGCAGCTGTATGTATAGCAACAGTGAGAATGCAAACTGGAAAGGCCTTACCTGTGAGCTGGTTGGGTTTTTTTGGACTTGGCACTCAGTTGAACTACCTTGGGAGAACTTGGGCAAGAGTGTGAAGGTCTTGGAATGTTGTCTAGGGCCCCAGATTGAGCCACCGAGCCAGAGGGAGCTACCAGTGTTTGGTTGTGGGCTGTGTGGAGCCATTGTGGGAGACCTGCCCTGGCAAGCTCCACCTTCAGGGTCACAGAACAAGCATCGGTCAGGAGCGAGTAATCTAGTGACTGAGCAGCCTAAAGGCTGGGACTGAGATGCCTCACAGCCTTAGCCCTCAGGGGCATAAGGTGAGACAGGTTTTGGCACACTGGGTAAGTGGATAGCCACTTAAGGAGTGATCCCAGTGACAAGTGCTTTCCTGGGAAAGCTTCTGCTTAGCCCAAGTTAGCAATTTAAAGTGCTTTCTAAGCAGGCTGACGAGGACTTAGGCTCTCCACCCTGCAGGGTTTGAGAAATCATTAGAGGACTCCAGTTGCCATTTCGTACAGCTGTATCAACATTGTGATTAATGTACCACACCCCAGAAGATCACCTCTTGTTCAGATGATATTTAGCAAGATATATATACTGCTTTGTTTTTGGTTTTGTTTTGTTTTGTGTTGTTTTTGGTTGCAGCCATCATCATTGTTTGGTGGGCCCGGGCTGGATTCGAACCCACCAGGTTAGGTGTACGTGGCTGGCACCTTAGCCCATTGAGTCACAGGCGCCAAGCCTTTTTTCTTTTTTTTTTTGTGAGACAGAGCCTCAAAGCTGTCACCCTGGGTAGAGTGTGGTGGCATCACAGCTCACAGAAACCTCCAATTCCCAGGCTCAAGCGAGTCTCCTGCCTCTGCCTCCCAAGTAGCTGGGACTACAGGTGCCTGCCACAATGCCCGGCCATTTTGTTTTGTTTTGTTTTTTGGTTGCAGCCGTCGTTGTTTGGTGGGCGGGGCTGGATAAGAAACCATCAACTCAGGTGTACGTGGCTGGCACCTTAGCCACTTGAGCCACAAGTGCCGAGCCTTTTTTTTTTTTTTTTTTTGAGACAGAGCCTCAAGCTGTCACCTTGGATAGAAAGCTGTGAAATCACAGCTCACAGCAACCTCCAATGGGCTTAAGCAAGTCTTTTGCCTCCACCTTCCAGATAGCTGGGACTACAGGCGCCCACCACAACCAGCCATTTTTTTCTTGGTTGCAGCCATCATTGTTGTTTGGCGGGCCCAGGCTGGATTCGAACCCGCCAGCTCAGGTATATGTGGCTGGCGCCTTAGCCCGTTGAGCCATAGGCACCGAGCCTTTTCTTTTCTTTTTTTTTTTTTTGAGACACAGCTTTAAGCTATCACCCTGGATAGAGTGCTGTGGCATCACAGCTCACAACAACCTCCAATCCTGGGTTCAAGCCATTCTCATGCCTCCGCCTCCCAAGTAGCTGGGACTACAGGCATCCGCCACAACGCCTGGCTAGTTTTTGGTTGCAGCCATCATTGTTGTTTGGCAGGCCCGGGCTGGATTTGAAACTGCCAGCTCAAGTGTATGTGGCTGGCACCCTAGCCACTTGAGCTACAGGCACTGAGCCAGTACTCCTTTTTTAGCTTAGCTTTTTTCACTCAGTGTAATTATTTTGAAGCACATCCATGTTGTTCCGTGTGTTGCTGAGTAGGGTTCCGAGATATGTATGTGCCACGTTTTGTTTACCCCTTCACCTATTGATTAACATCTGGGCTGTTTTCAGGGTTTGCTGTTATAAATGAAGCTGCCATAAACACTAGTGAACAAATTGTTTTGTGGAGATATGCTTTCATTTCTCCTCAGCAAACATTTAGCAGCAGAATGGCTGGGTTACAGTAAGTATGTATTTAAGTTTGTAGAAACTATCAAAATTTTTCCCATGGTGGTTATGTCATCTCACAGTCCTACTGGCAAAATGTGAGCATTCTGGTGGACCCTCTGTGTCCTGAGAACACTTGGTATGGTCAGTCTTTCTTTTTTTTTTTTTGAGACAGAGCCTCAAGCTGTCGCCCTGAGTAAAGTGCTGTGGCATCACAGCTCACAGCAACCTCCAATTCCTGGGCTCAAGCGAAGTCTCTTGCCTCCGCCTCCCAAGTAGCTGGGACTACAGGCGCCAGCCACAACGCCCGGCCATTTTTTTTTTTTTGGTTGCAGCCATCATTGTTGTTTGGTGGGCCCGGGGGCTGGATTCGAACCCGCCAGCTCAGGTGTACGTGGCTGGCACCTTAGCCCGTTGAGCCACAGGCGCCGAGCCAGTATGGTCAGTCTTTCTAATGGAGATTTTTTTTTTGGAGACAGAGTCTCGCTTTGTCACCCTCAATAGAGTGCTGTAGCCTTATAGCACACAGCAACCTAAAACTCTTGGACTCAAGCAATTCTCTTGCCTTACCCTCCCGAGTAGCTTGGACTATAGGCACCTCCCATAATGCCTGGCTATTTTTAGAGATGGGGTCTCCCTTTTGCTTAGGCTGGTTCTAATTCCTGAGCTCAAGTGATCCACACACCTTGGCCTACCAGAGTATTAGGATTACAGGCATGAGCCAACCATCTCTACTCCTCCTCCCTACCTGGTTTCCAATGTATATTAAGCTACTGATGTGATAATTAGCCTTAGTCTATTCTAGGTCACCTTCAAGACCCTACTGTAGCTATTGTTAGGCTCATGGATTAGAGAGTCTTTTACATCCTTTTTTATTTGGCAGCTAAGTTCTGAGTGGCAGATTGGTACTGGGACAGGAATGGAGTGGGTAGCACCAAGATTGGTCCTGGGGACCTGGCCCTTGTCCTTTTTCCCCGGGAGGGCTAGATTCCTAATCTATCTAATATATCTACTGACTCTTTCCCATTTCCTCACCCATACTAAAAAACAGCTTCTACAGTGGAAGCCACCTCTGAAGTCAAGAACAAGACAGGACAGGATAGGGCAGGGGTGCAAAGAAGGCCTGGACATTTCCCCTTCTGCTTTGGGGGACATGCTGGCCAGTTTCTAGTGTTAGCTGTAAGTATGAACATGAGTCAATCTAGTGTTTTCTTTTCATTAATCTTTGTTTTCTGATTTTTCTGTGATAAAAACAAAGGGAGGAGAGGATTTCTATGGGCAAGAGTCAGTGACAATTAGGTGAAGGAGACAGAAGGGCTGATACAAAGAGGCAGGCAGTACCCCTCACAGGGAAGAAGCTCTCCAGAAGAGCCAAGATGTCCAAGGGGGCTTGAAGGTGCAGCTCTTTGAAATCTTACATCCCATCAGCACCATCTGCACTGAACCTGGGGTAGGGAAGAGAAGAAATGAGGCAGTTGGCCTCAGAGTTACTAAGGGCACAGGGAGCTGAGGGTGCCCGGCTCTCTGAGCAGCAGGAGTAGAGATGAGGTTTTCTTTGACAGAGGTACTCAGGAGGGAAGCCTTATGCATGAGCAGGCAGCTGGCAAACGTAAGACTAGCTGGGCCATGTTCCAGAGTCTTCCCTCAACTCAGCTGAGCCTCCGTAGTGCAAAAGATGCTGCTTCTCACCAAGGACCAAGGCTGCTGGTGGACTCCAAATTCTAGGTCAAACCAAAGCCAGAGCCTTCAAGAGAAGGTGGGAGCTGTGTGCTGGGTACAGCCCCAGGGGGTCTCTCAGGTTATCTGTTGCTATCAACAAACCACCTTAAAACATGGTGGCATCAAATAAGAACCATTGTATTATGTTCATGAATGGTATGGATCAGGAATTCAGACGCAGCAGGTATAGCTTATTTTGCACTATAACATCTGGGGTCTCAAGTAGGGACCCACAAACACTGGGGCTGTCTACACAGTCTCACTCCTGCCTACACTGACTGAGGTGCCACAGGTTGAACTTGTCTGGAATTCCCAGACTGCCCATGTGGGGCCTCTCCATGTGGCTTGTGCTTCTCACAAAGAGGAAGCCTCCTGGCAGCCAAGCAGGGGTCGTGTGACCTTTCATGACCTAACATTGAAAGTCACACATCACTTCCAGGAAGGTTTTTCTTACAAAAGATAAGGCCATTCCAGGTCAGGCAGGGTGGCTCCTGCTTGTAATCCCAGAATGCTGGGAGGCTGAGGTGAGTGGATTGCTTGAGCTTAGGAGTTAGAGACCAGCCTGAGCAAGAGGAAGACCCTATCTCTACTAAAAATAGAAAAACCAGCTAGGTATGGAGACAGGCACCTGTAGTCCCAGCTATTTGGGATGCTGAGACAAGAGGATCGATCACTTGAGCCCAGGAGTTTGAAGTTGCTATGAGTTATGACACCACAGCACTCCAGGGTGACAAAGTGAGACTTTGTCTCCAAAAAAAAAGGCCACTCTAGGTTCAAGAAGAGAATTAACTTCTTGATGGGAGAGTGCAAAGGTCACAGCACCAGATGGTCTATGGGATAGAAGTCACTTGATGACCATCTTTGAAGAAATGCAAACTGTCAGGAACAGCACTTTGAGAATGGTCTTCAGAAGAGCTCTCGGCCCTTCACTTCTGGGAGGTTTACAAGAAAGAGGGCAAGTTTCCCTCCAGGTGGGACATCAACCTCAGTCTGCCAGCCATGGTCACCCAGCCTAAGCTGGTGCTTACTCAGGGTATGGTGTCTCCACCCCCTGGTTTGCCTGTCCTGTTAGAGCTTCTTAGATCATTTACAGGATGCTTTCATTCCCTTAGAGGGCTGCCTTACCAAAGGTCAGTGGGGATTTGGAGCTTCTACCAGGATACTTGGAGTCTCTCCTTCTTTTTTTTTTTTTTTTTGTAGAGACAGAGTCTCACTTTATCACCCTGGGTAGAGTGCCGTGGCATCACACTGCTCACAGCAACCTCCAGCTCTTGGGCTTAAGCGATTCTCTTGCCTCAGCCTCCCTAGTAGCTGGGACTA
>CAUYON010110593.1:0-18139 GCA_963573935.1 Arctocebus calabarensis | reverse complement strand
TTATATAGTGATCAAGGAAATGCCATGAAGGATATCTGTAACAGTATGATCAAAATATTTCTGAATGTATATGAATTGTGCCCTGTGATTGCACCAATGTACATAATTATGATTCAATAAAATTATTAAAAAAAAAATTATAATAACATAGGATTTTGGTTTTAACTCCATTGGAGGGGACCCTGCCCATGCAGGAGAAAGTCGTTTGAAGAGGAAAGGCTTTGGGTTAGAAACTGATTGCATATTATGCCTCGGGTAGGGGAGCCAAAAAGCAACTTAGAATAAAATTTTCTATGGTGGTGTCAAGACATTGCTGCTCTCCCTCTCAAACCCACTGTGCTATTTGTGTTTGAGTAAAGAACACAGCTAGCTGCTCCTAATTCCTGAATTACAGAGTTTAAGGAAAATGAAAAATAAACAGGGTGAGAGGGCAAGAAAAAATCAGCTCCTCTGTGTGTTTATACAATTGCTGTTAAGACACTCACACGTCTTCATTGAGCATCCACTATTTTTCTAAGCATTATAGCTTTCCGCTAGAGATACACCATATACAAAAGAGATATGTTCTTATTAAAAACCTAAAGAAGAAGTAACAGCTAACACTTACATAGTATTACAAAGGCTGTTCTTTGTGTATTCTTATAAACTCATGAAAAAGGCAGAATCAGAGTACTGATCTATTTTAGAGATGAGAAAACTGAGGTACAGTTTAAAGTGATAATCACAATCTAAGTGAATATATAATTCAACCCTATAGCTCATTGATAAGGAACTCATAAATGAGTTTGCCAAGAACAGTTTTGTGTTGAAGGGCAGATCCAATGTTGAAGAGTGTCATCTTCTTCTTGGCAGTCTCCCAGGGTCTTAACTAACTCTGTTCTCAAAACAACGACCGCAAGGTCTTAATAAACCTCATTACCATAATGGCCCAGGGCATCTGACCCAAACCAATCCAAAATAGCCTAACCATACCCATTATCCACCCTGCTCATATCTATTACCTATCTAACACCACCCCCCACAAAATAGAAAAATTAACTGGGCACGGTGGCATTGCCTGTAGTCCAGCTGCTCAGGAGGTTGAGGCAGGAGGATGGCTTGAGCCCAGAAGTTTGAGGTTGCAGTAAGCTATGATGTCACCACCACATTCTAGTTCCAGACTACAAAGAGGAAAAAATAAAAGCTCTAGTGTGGCCACAGAGGATGCAGTATTTTCTCCCGTTGGAGTGAATTGGAACCTTGCTGTCATCAGCACTGTGCTCTCAGTAACCAAGGGTGCTGGACCAGCTCACATGCTAACGTTTTTAATGGCAGAGTCCACCTCACTGAAGAAATGTACATATCATTAGCTTATATTTAATACCCAATTTGCTGTGGTTTTTATGATTTTGAAAAATGAAAGCAACAGACGTGTTCAAAATAGGGAAATGGCTAATTTAATTAGGACACAAGCACCTTAGGAGATTTATTTGCCAGATAATTGAAGCATTTAGAAAGGTCATCAAATATTTAAATGGCAGTTTAAATTGTTGAAAGAAATTTGTTTATAGATGAAATCAAGAATCACACCCTTAAATCAGTTTCTAGGGTTGCCATAGAAAAAGCACCACAAACTGGTGTCTGAAAACAACAGAAATTTTATCTTTTTTGCGCATGTGGAGGCCAGAGTCTGAAATAACAGGGATGAGCACAGCCAATGCGCTCCCTGTTGATTCCTGAGAAAAACGTTTCCTTGACTCTTTCAGCTTCTGGTGGTTCTGTCATTCCTTGGCTTACAGAAGCGTTAACTCTAATCTTCATGTGCCTGTCTTCACGTGACTCTATTCTGTACCCTTCTCTTCTTTTCCCAGTCTAATATAGGCAGCCTCATTGGACTTAGGCCCCCCTAATCCAGCATGGTCTCTTCTTGATATGTACCTGAATTCCACCAGCAATGACCCTATTTCCAAATGAAGACCAATTCTGAAGTTTTGGGTGGACATGAATTTAGGATTAGGGGATACTGTTCAGCCCACTATGTTCCTTTAAGTATGTCTGTTAAAATTTGCTAGATTTATAAGTAAAACATTTGTAATCTAAAGATCAAGAATTAGGGTTTAAAAATTTTTTTTAACAAAGTGCTTATTAATTTGAAAGCCAAAGTAAACTCTAAATGATCTATTCTGCATGCAAGACACTCTCAAGGTCACCAAACAACCCATACTAATACAAAAGAATCCCTTTATTAAAAAAGCTCAGGCAAGGAGGTTTTCTGTATTCTTACTCTGCTCTACCATTTCTTTTTGAAGAGAGAAGAGTTTCTTCCTGACATTCACCTAAACCGACTAAGAAGTCCCGAGCAAAACGAATCCTTGTCATGAAAAAGCAACTTAAGCACAGGATTCTGTATCAAAGGCCAGACGAATACCCCAAGCACTGAGATGAAACACAGCTTTAAAGATACAGTCTCATGCAGAGCCAGAAATATTTCTTTAGCTGATTAAAGGAAAGCAGACCACAGCAAAAACATAATTTGTCAGTTTCTGCTATTTTTAGAGCCTCCACGGAGCAGAATTATGAGAAAATTATATTCAGGTAAAAACATCATGGCTAACCCCAGTGTATTTCCCAAAGTCAGATGATCCGGCCTAGAGATGAATCCCCCCGGCTTCCTGGATAACGGCTTTTACTACTTTGCAGCTTGCTGCGGAGGTTCAAGGCAAGGGGCTGCAGGTCTGAGAACTGCCCGCTGAGAACATTCCAGTTTGTCGTTCCTTCCTAGCGACAACCTGCAGCCTTGCTATATGTCTGTCTCCCAGCGCTGGTCTGCAACAGGGCCGAAAGGAAAGGAGGATGCTTCTGGCAGCGAGGGAGGTTAGACGCCTCGCAGAGCTCCACTCCACTTAGCTTGACAAACAGCCAGAGCACAAAGGCACCCAGAGCAGCACTCCCTTGAGGCTGACTTCACGATGGAAATCTAAACAAGACAGCACTCATCCAACCATAGGCTTCTTTTTTAACATTCCCTATACGTAGCTTTTCAAATGCACATCTTTTTCAGGCAATTGTGGCATTTCTCCAGTAATATCCTTACTCTTTGAGGCCTTGATTTACAAATATACTACAGTACCAAGTTATCTCTTTACCAAACACCTCCAAAAGCGAATAATAAGCACTCCTGAGACCAGACACTCTTGTCACAGCACTTGTACAAGTCATCAGATTGGGGATGGGAAGAAGGAAGAAATACAGAACCACATACATTGGTGTGACAATGGGAAGAGTTTTCCAGGCATAGAAGAAAACAGATGATGTAAAATGCTATAACCAATTGAAAGGCCAATGACAGGCCAAAAGGATATTTCCAAATAGTAAAACAAAGAATAACAGAAACAATAATCTTGGTTCATAAAGAGTTTAAAAACAAAGGAGGAAATATTCATGAGCCATTACAAATTGCCAAAGAACCCAAAAAGGCATTTCCCAGAAGATAACAAATGACCAAAACATGTGGACAAATTTTTAATGTTATTAATTATAGAAGAAATCTACAACACAAGCCATTTCTGGCTATCCACAGGCATAGAATTGATGTGTCTAGCACTTACTAGGCACTATCATGTGCCCATAGCCCTAATCTAACTGCTTTAATCTGCCAGCCACTTACTCTGTGCAGCAGTTACTCATCATTAGTTGGTACTGTTATTATTCCCATTTTACAGATGAAGAAACTAAAGCACAGAAAATTTAAATAATTTAACCAATGTCATGTGGGAAGTAATTGGCAGAGCCAAGCTCGCAACCCAGTAGATGGGCTTTGTGCCCAAACTCTTAACTACTATGTTTCCTGGCTCTGTGACTTCTAGGTGAAACAGTGAAACTCCCTCGCACACGTTGCTGGTGGGCAGACACAGTGGTACAATTGGACTAATTGATACAATTGGTAAATGGGACAGCAACTTGTGTAAGGGTTCTGGAGTATCTTGGGATGGGATATGTTGAAAGTCTTGACGACAATGAATGGCAGATATATGGAACAGACACTCCCAGTTGCTATGGCACCAGGAGTGAACAGAAAGAAGAGCAGTGGCTAGTTAGGGTTAGGCTGCTGGCAAAGCAGGAACTGCCAGAGCAAGGGAAAAAAAATGTGTAACTGAGGGAGTCACATTTGATGGCGTTATCTTCTCTGAAGCAAAGTCACTGGCAGATGCAACTTATAAGGACAGTGAGAGAGAGGATGCATGGCATGACCACACGCAGTGTCATTTAAGGTAGACGAGAAAGTGAACACAGAGTGATGCTGGGGGACAAGAGAACATGGTGGTTGGGTCAGTGAAATGAAGGAGATTTTCAGGAGTTCAGAGAATGCTGGAATTTGCTAGAATAAGTGAGATTGAAATACAGGCAGTCATAGGATGAGCATGAGATGTTTGACGTGGGGATTTTGAAGGTGGTAATTTGTGGGTTGACAAGGTCAAGTACAACCATGACACTCAGTGGTCCCAGTGGTCCCAAGTACAACTATGACACTGGGAGCTCCAGTAAAGCAACTCAGAGACCATGCAGGTGTCTGGGACACTCACAGGGATTTCATCTAATGTTTTATTATTATGGAGAACCTTAAACATATACAAAAATAAAGAGAAAAGTTTAATAAACCTCCATATATACATCACCCATCCAAATAATTACAGACTCAAGGTTGATTTTTTTTTTTTTACCATTGGAAGGAAATCCAAGCACCACATGTTTATACATATAAATATATCAGATTGCACCTGTAAATAAAAAGACTCTTTTAAACAACATGTCCACACTACATTATAAACTTCTAAAACAACTAACACTAAGTACATGAAACCACCAAATATCCAGTCATGCTGATTGTCAAAGTTCCTGGTAATTATGACAGGAGCACATGTAGAGACAAACGTCGATAGCCTAGAGTTAATTCTCAGGATGTCACCAAACGACAGCAGTGAAGAGGATGGAGATTTTCAAGTCAGGGAACCTTAGTTTCAAAGGTATAAGTGAAATCTCCACCTCCACCTCACTCCCTAAGAAAGGTGGGAGAATGGTTTGGAAACAAAAAGGAAACCTGTGAGTCTCATATTTTCACCCTGTTATATAAGGAATATAAGAGGCAAAATAGCTCCACTCAAGAGAGTTTGTTAGTGAGGGCTCTCCCAGGAAACAGGAAAAACAGGGAACCTGCCCTTACAAACTGATAAACAGGTGTAAGGCAAAAACTAGAGTAAGGGCCCCCCAGGACTCTGTGAAGGAGCAGGGTTACCTAAAATAATGAGAATAATCAGCCATTGTCTCCTCCTTGGCTTGATAATAATCACTGTTTTCTTTGGCTTCTTTACCCTGGAGTAGTTTCTGAGATATCTTCCAGGTCCTGCATTCCAGTAAGGGACCCACCCAGATCAAGGAACGGATCAACTGGTCTTGGACCCTCCACCCAAGGTTCTGCATTCCAGTTACTGACCCGCCTGGACAGAGGCCCATAAAAAAAAACTGATGGTTCCACCTAAAACCAGCCAATCAGCAGACCCTGGTTGCCTAATCTCTTGCCCACCAAACTGTCCTTAAAAATCTAGTCCCCGGGTGGCACCTGTGGCTCAGCGAGTAGGGCGCCGGTCCCATGTGCCGAAGGTGGCAGGTTCAAACCCAGGCTCGGCCGAACTGCAAAACAGAAAAATAGCCGGGCGTTGTGGCGGGCGCCTGTAGTCCCAGCTACTCGGGAGGCTGAGACAAGAGAATCGCCTAGGCCCAGGAGTTGGAGGTTGCTGTGAGCAGTGTGATGCCACGGCACTCTACCAAGGGCAATCGAGTGAGACTCTGTCTCCACAAAAAAAAAAAAAAAAACCTAGTCCCCACCCCTCAATTCTCAAAAGGCAGATTTGAGAGATTTCTCCTGTCTCCCCACTCAGCACTCTACAGGACAAACTCTTTTCCTGCTGTCAACCCTGCTCTCTCTGGATATTGCCTTATCTATCAGGGACAGAGTAGCCACAGTAGCCTCCGCTTTAGTGCTGAGCTAAGTCTGGCCACTGTGCTTTGTGGAGGGAATTTTTCTGACCCCCCACTTCCCACAGCCCTGGCTCCTCAGCTCACTCACCTCTCCTGTCCGATTGCTGTTTACCAGTCTACATAGATCCATATTTTGTCTTTGTGTATCACTATGTCTTCTTATTTCTTCATTTTGTATATTGCCTACCACGTCTGTATGTTTGGAAAAGAAGGAACGTCCCAGAGAACGGAGTGAGCATCCACTGGAGTGAAGAATCTCTATTAATTCGGGTTCAAAGAACTGGAGAGGATTTTAATGGTTGGAAGTTTTTCAAAAATGCTGATATACGGAAGACATAGTAACTTCGTCCTTTCATAAATAAGTTTGTAACACTCTGTGTTCAGGGGCTAATATTTTAAAAGGCTCTGTTGTCCACTAAGCATCTTACAATTTTTATTCCTTTGCAAAAACTAGAAATGTACATCCAAATTTTTGTTCAAACGTATAGTCTTTTCACTTCTCATGTACGGCAACAGGTGGGAAAAGTTGAAACATCAAAGGGCAAACATTTTGCCAAAGGAGATACAGGAGGCCTCAGAAGAATAGAATATCAGAAGTCAAAGGGTGTTTTTCTCTTTCCAAGTCCCATTCCCTCCTAGATGGATATCTTATTCCTTGGGGGTTGCAGGGAGAGTGGAGTCTTATTTCCTTATACGGGGATAAAAAAGTCCACAGGGAACAACTTTTTTCTGAAAACGTTTTTGGCTTTAGTTTCACTCTGTTTTTAAATCTCTCTACATGTGATGCCCCTTATATTTTCTTGAAAAAAACTCATGCCTAACTGGAAGCTTTTCTCGAAATATGAATGTCATACATTAAACTTAATGAAAGGTTAAAACTCTAAATTTTAAAAATAACACAATAAAAATGGCTTGTGTGCAACTAAAAACTTTATATTTGAGGAATTTCATCCTGAAGTTCATTACATTGGTTTCTAGTATGTTTGTTTATTTTGACACAAAGTCTCACTATGTCGCCCTCGGTAGAGTGCTGTGGCATCACAGCTCACAGAAACCTCAAACTCTTGGGCTTAAGCAATTCTCTTGCCTCACCCTCCCACATAGCTGGGACTACAGGTGCCTGCCACAACACCCGGCTATTCTTTTATTACAGTTGTCGTTGTTTAGCAGGCCCTGGCCGGGTTCGAACCCGCCTGCTTCAGTGTATGTGGCCGGTGCCCTAACCACTGCACTACAGGCACCAAGCCTGGTTTCTAGTTTATTAGTATTATCATCAATGCTGATGGTGTGCGAATTTAGTTTTACTATATTCAACAAGTAGGACTCAAATAACTGGAGACAAGAAATGGTGAATAAAATCACCAGCAGCGTGGGGGCCACTGGTTCCAATTTACAAAAGATTGGTGTCATCCTAAACCCTCACTTTCCTATAGTTGGCCTGACGAGTTGTATTTCTTCTATAAGCAATAAGCTGCATGTTTCTACATGTTGCCAATTAGAAAGATCTTTGGAACTTTTTTCAAAGGGGGTTTGGTGGGGGTTGTGTGCATATGTGTGAGTCTAAATATAGGCACACAAACATATGCACACATCACACAACCCCAGCTGAAAGAGCTCTGTAAGTGAACATCCTAAGCCCCATTCCCACAAGATGGTTTTATAGATTTTTTTAACATCCTTTTTTTAGCTATAGAATTGCTAATTGCGCAACTCAGGCTGTAGAGCTGCTTGCTTGGCGTAAAAAGGAACAGTGAAATCCATAAGCCTTTTATAGTGAAAGTCAAAACAAAGGAGTACTTTGGGGAGGAAGCATGCATGTTGTGAGGAATAGGGCATTGCCTTTGCAGCCAGGCAGATGGAGATTGAACCATGTCGCGGCCACTGATTATGCTGACTGCATAGGTGAAATTTCTTCACCTATAAAGTGATGATCACCCCTGGAGATTTGTATGACATTAGCGCTCTCTGACCAATGACACATCCCTAGGATAGGGATGCAATTGGAATAAGAAAATATGAAAAAATATAAGGCTAGGAAAACAGTGCTTCAAAGCAAGTTGCATCCAACTATCTATAGATATCAGAAGACGCCTGGGCTGCTATCTTCTTGCCTAAGGAAAGCAGTCTTATCTGATGTACCTGGGCTTTCTTTGGTGGATACTGGCCATGAAATTTTGTTTCAAGGAACAATGAACGCTTCCACTGTTTCCCATTTCACTTCCTAGATGTAGCCTACCTACTAAAACTCCTACAGATTATTCATTCTTCCTTCAGATGCTCTCTAACTTCGTACTAGAGGAGAGGGACTTACCCCAACATCCATTAGACAGAAGGTTAAAAAACATAGGCAGTATGTCAACAAATTGTTAGAGTATTAGGCACTCCTTAGTAACTTTAACAAGACTTCCTTTCAGGAGCTTTGAAAAAGAACGTCAAATTGAAAGTAATTTGGTGAGCAATTCCTAATGCAGCCACTCCAAAACTTTGCATCGCAAATCTCCACAAGCACTAGAATGGTAGAATTGGACAAGGACAATTAAAACCAAGAATAATATACTATCTGAGTCTCAAAGATGTACTACAAATTGTAAGGAAGATAAAGTTGAAACAGAAATACGAATGTGTGGTCCACCTTCTGTCCTAGCCTGGGGGCATTTGTGATACTTCCCAGACTCACCTCTCAATCTCTCTTGCTCTTCACCCTTAACCAGAACCCCAGGGGTACAAAGTCCGTACCATGAGAGTTAAGTTCTGTCCACATTCATGAAACTTGCTTTGTCCCTGTCATTTATGTCCAACTCATTCCCTACTCTGAGTCATAGTCATAATGGTGATGTGCTACTGTTACCTGTTTTACAGGCAAGGAGACCAAGCCCTGGTCAATCTGCCTCCAAATTTGAAATGAAAAGGAAACCAGCTTTCCACCCTGTTTAAACTCCTGTTATTTGGGGCTTTCCTGTTCCCAGAAGTCAAAACAAGGTGATAGGACAATATAATACCCTATCTTGCCTAACGCTGACATTATGCAATCCATGTACATCTTAACCTCCTTTCAAAATTAGTTTAAAAAAAAAAAAAAAAAAGGCCAGCTTTTGTCAACCTAAGCAGTTTTTGCAAGCCTCAGGTCACGCTGAACTTTTACTTTTATAAATGCTATTTTCAGAGGGACTTTTCTGTCTTTTCTCCATGTCCTTGTGTTTGTGTCCCTTTTACACATGATCTTTTAAAAGCTATAAACGTATTTATATCCTGCCCCATTTGGAAACGGATAGAGGTGACTGCTTAAAGATCTTGCACAGTTTCACATTCAAGGAACCTAAAACATGCCATGGTCATCTCTGATCTGAGCCATCCATAAAATATGCGTCTTAGTGTTGTTCTCAAAGCTTTTGGAAAAAGCAGGTACTGCCACTTGCTTAGTAATGAGCTCACCCTCTCAAACCAGATATTTAATTTTTTAAAAAAATTATTCTTATAACAGTTTTGGATTTATAGAAAAATTGCAGAGATGATTCGAAGAGTTCAGAGTTCCACATCTGCTTTCTCCTACTAGTAACACCTTACGTTAGTGTGGTACATTCATCACAATTATTAAACAATAGTGATACAGTATTATTAACTGAAGTCCAGCTTTTGATTGTGCTCATTTTCTCCATTAACTTCTTGTTTTCAATTTCAGTGACTTCTGCTCTGATTTTTATTATTTTTTCCTTGCTTGCTTTGGCCTTACATTGTTCTTCTTTCTTGAGTTTCCCAAGGTGAAAGCTTAAATTATTGATGTTAGATGTCGCTTTTCTTCTAAGACATGCAGTTAATGCCATGAATTTCCCAGTAAGCCCCGCTTTCACTGCACTCCACCAATTTTGATAAATTGAGTTTTAATTTTCATTCATTTCGAAATATACTTGATTATCTCTTAAGACTTCATCTTTGACTCACAAGTTATCTAGTGTGAATTTCCAAATAATTTAGGGTTCTCTTCTCTAACGTAATCTTTGTGTTATTTCTAGTTAAATTCCAGCATAATCTGAAAACATTGCTATTTTTGGATGTTTCTGGATGTGTTCCATGGTTGATGTTGGTGTGTGTGCCACGTAGGCTTGGCAGATGTTGGATGCATGTGCAGGCTTCTGTTTTGGATTCCACAGCTGGCACTGAGATTCAGCTGGTCGATGGTGCTGCTCAGATCAACTATTATTCTTACTGATTTCCTGTTTACTTGAACTATCAGTTGCTCAAAGAGGAGTCAATGAAGTTTCCATTTATAACAGTGGATGTATCTATATTTCTCCATACAGTTCTCTCCTTTTTTTTTTTTTTTAATTGAGACAGAGTTTTACCTTGTCACCCTCAGTAGAGTGCTGTGTTGTCATAGTTTACAGCAACCTCAAACTCTTGGGTTTAAGTGATTCTCTTGTCTCAGCCTCCCTAATAGGCGGGACTAACGATGCCTGCCACAATGCTCAGCTATTTTGTGTGTGTGTGTGTGTGGTTGTTTGTTTGTTTGTTTAGCAGGCCCGGGCCGGGTTTGAACCCATCACTCCCAGAGCATGTGGCTGGCACCCTAACCACTGAGCTATGGGTGTCCCAGTTCTCTCTGTTTTTGCAAAATATATTTTAATACTTCCGTATTAGGTACATAAATGTTAAAGATTGTTTTCTTGGAGCATTGTCCACTTTATCATCATGTAATGGTATTGGTATTACTTGCTCTGAAGTCTGCTTTGTCTGAAATTAATATATCTATTCCTGCTTTTAAAAATTTAATGTTAGCATGATCTCTTTCACCATCCCTTTACTTTTGAGTCTAGATTTAAAATACGTTTTGTAGACAACATATGCTTGAGTCTTATTAATGTACTTTGACAAGCTTTGTTTTTCAGTTGGTATATTTAGACCATTCCCTCTTAAAGTGATTATTTATATTCTTCGGTTAATACTAGCCATGTTTATAACTTTTTTTTAGAGACAGGGTCTTGCTCAGTCATTCAGGCTGGACAGCAGTGGTCCCATTGTAGCTCACTATAACCTCGAACCCCTGGATTTAAGAGATCTTCCTCATGGAGGAGGATTCCTAGGATTACAGATGCTGCCATCAAAAATTCTAGCTTGGTGGGAGTTTTCCTCTTGTCAAATTGAATATTTCACTCTGAAGTCCAGTGTAATCTTATCTTTGTTTTCCTATACCTGTTTTGTTTGTTTTTCAAAGCAAGCTTCTTTCAAGATTTTCCCTTTGTCTTTGGTTTTCTACAGTTTGAATATGATATGCCAATGTGAGTATCTTTTGGTATTTATCCAGCTGGTATTCTCTGAGCTTCCTAGATCTTAATTTTGTGTTGATCATTAATTTTGGAAAATTCTCTGCTTTGATTACTTCGAAAATTTCTCCTGCTTCATTATTTCTTTTTCCTTTTGGTATTCCAATTACATGCACATTATACCATTTGAATTTTTTCCACAGGTGGTCTGTCCCATTTTGCTCATTCTTTTTTCTCTTCGTGTTTCAGTTTCTATTCTACCGACCAATCTTTAAGCTCACGGACTCTTTCCTCGGCCATGTCCAGTGTGCTGGTAAGTTCATCAAAGGCACTCTGCATTTCTGTTACAGTGCTTTTTGATTTCTGGCATTAACTTTTGATTCTTTCTTAGAAAATTTCTATCTCTCTATTATTCTGTCACTCATCCATTACTACATATTGTCTACATTTCCCCCAAAGTCCTTAATATACCAATCATAGTTATTTTAAATTCTGTCTGATAATTCCAAAATCTGTATAATATCTGAGTCTAGTACTAATGCTGGCTTCATCTTTCAACCTTTACTTTTTGCTGTTTTTTTCTCTCTCCTCTCTTCCTTTCTCCTTCCCTTCTTCTCTCCTTCCTTCCCTCCCTCCCTCCTTCCCTTCCCTTTTTCCTTTTCCTCTTCCTTCCCTCCTCCTTCATCTCCTCTTTTGAATATGTCTGAAAATTTTTTTGTTAAAATCCAGATAAAATGATGTATTAGGTAATAGGAGCTAAGATAATAGGGCATTAGGGTGATTTTTCATGTTAAAATGACTAGAAATTGGGCTGTATTTAAGCTTGCTGTTACTGTAGGTGCCAAAGGATTGAGATTCCTCTGGTATGCTTGTTTTTCTCTCACCTGTCACCTCTGGGCTTTGTTAAGATCTCCTCCTCCTGAAGCTTGCAGCTCTTTATCATCTATGAATAAATTCAAAGGATGTGCTAGGAACCAAAAATGTAATAGCCATCTGTTATTACAGTACTATTTATTGGAGCCCTGTCAGTGTGGTGGGCAGGTGTGGGGAAAGCGAAGCAGTCTAGCATCTTCTGGTTACACTCCAGTACATGGGTGGTCATGGTTCCCTGTTCTATGACCTTCACAAGTGCCTTTTATGTTCCTCATTCTTAAGAGAGAAGACTAAAGGGGCAAAGTGGGAGGGATGCCCTTCCCCAGTAGAAATAAAGTTCTGTCTTATTAAGGGGACAGCCTTGGGCAGGTTTTGCAATGGTTATTCTTTCTCTGCCTCTTCCAGAGCTAAGAAGGGACCTTTGGTGGCTCATCATGAGAACCAAATGGGATTCCTAGTGGCAAAACAAGGAAAGTATGGAAATCTTCCTCAGACTGGGACCAGGGGGGTTAACTCAAGATAGTCCACATGTAGCCTTCAGTCATTCATCAGAAACACCAGTGTAGAGTTCTAGTAGGTTTCTGACTCTACCAGCTTCTGTCCACTTAAGCAGGTATTGTCTGTGAGTCTCTGATTCACATTCCTCACAGGATTGGGGCAGCAGTTTACTGTGTAATCTCACTTACCTGATGAGTCCCAAATCATCAATTTTCAGTTTTCTAGCTTTTTGTACTGAAAGGACAGAAGTGACAACTTCTCCTTCCATGTTGGAATTGTAATTACAAGTCTCCTGGATATGTGCAGTGGACCGTAGTTGACACCTCCTTACACTGACCACCTTCTTAAGTTGCCCTACTCTTCACAGACTGGACATCACCACATGTACACTTCAGCGCAGCAGGGCTAGTTCCTCACACTGACATCTGTCTGTTGACCAGTTTGTTACAGTCCCCTGAGCGGTCAACTTAGAGAGGTTCTACTGTAATTTGAATGCTTGTACTCTTCCAAGCTCAGGAAGATGCTGCGAATGTGATACTGTATTCCAGTGGTAATGATTTCTCCCAAGTGTGAGTAGAAATACTTTCGCTTGCCCTGGTACTGTATCTGAAAATAAATATTAATATAACATACAAGAATGCACAATATTAAGGCAAGAACTTCACACTGCCAGTGATTTGCTGATGTTATAGTCACTTTTAGATCATAGTCCCCAACCCCAAAGTCTACAGTTACTCCTTTTCCTTCCCTTCCTTCTTCTAAAGCCAAAGTGGAATATGATTTACTGAGAAAGTTTCTATATTTTTGCTGACAGCTCTTAGTGTCATGAAATACTTTTATGTTCTTTTTGTTGAACTTATTCCTACCATGATATAAAACCATACTGCACCTCTCTTGTTTCATTCTCTGTGAACTAAGCAACTCGTGTAACTACAATGTCTGTACACCTGTAATATTCTGAAATCGATACAATGAAGAAATATATACAAACACACACACACACACACTCCTTGTCTCATTGTAAAACAGACCACAAAATTTTAGAGTTGAAATAATCAAAATGCAAAAGTTACAGAGGCACCTACAACTCAGTGATTGAGATAAATAGTTTTTTAATACAATATTTTTATGGGCCCAGCACACTTCTGCTGTGCGACCCTGCTATCAATACAGTATTTTTAATTAAATCCATAATGAACAAAGTATAAAGGTTTTAAATACAATCAGGATCAGTATATTATCTTGTCTAGAGATTGCAAATCCTTTACACATGAATCGAACATGAAACCCAGTGTTTTACTGCTCACAGCTGGGACAGGTTGCAGCCGCTAATAAGATTTTACTCAAAGGTCAGGGGTTACAGAAAGTAAGTTCAGTGCAATACACAAGCAGTTTTATTCTGGCTGTGAATGTGTGGGAGGTAGACAGGTTGACTTCTCAGTGGGGTGCCCTCCTCACTGGGGGACCCAGGGAAAGTGTGCAGACACACGCTTCATGCAGTTTTTTTTCCAGCTGTCAATGAATGGATACTGCGCTCTTAGGGCTTTTCAGAAAGGAGCCTGCTTTACTAAGTGCCTTGGACCAATGTGCTTGAGGATAGAGGGGATCCAACCCTCCACCCAGAGTACCCTTGAGCTTGTCTCTTGACATCCGTGTCCCATGATAGCAGCAAAGATCTTCTGTACAGCAAAAATAGGCTCCACCTCCATCTCCCTGTTAGCCTGCCCAACAGTCCTAGTTTCCTCCCTTACAATGCACCTCTTCCTGGGATACCTCATGATGTGAATAGCCCCCTAGTTCAATAAAATTCTTGCCTAAAGGGACCTATCACAGGGCCTCAGTAGAGAATCCATTCTCTACGGAGCACATTACTCTCCAATCTTTCTCCAAGATGGATGATTCTGTTTTATTAGCCTCACCAGCAGAAGAGCCACAGTCTAGTCCAGGCTGAATTCCACTTGGGCAGCTGAGTTCTCTCCTCAGGTGAGATGAACATTCGGCTTTACGTAGTTTCTATCAATGACTAAGTTTCAGCTCCTGATCACTTGGGAACTTCTCACACAACAACAGAAGCACCAATGAAGAAAAAGAAGACACAAACACACACACCCCTCCACAAAAAAGAGTAGCAGATCATAGGTGTTGTGTAACTTAAATCCAAACAGAGAAACATCATAAACTCTCTGTGCAATGCCTCCCCCTCACCTCTCCCTCTTTCTCTCTGTCTCTCATTATTACACAGACCCTTCTACCTCTTTAGACACTCCTCTTTTGGTGTTAAAGTAACTGCTTGATATGGGCATAAGTCAAATAATCCCTTCTGGTAGTTTTCCCAGAAGAGAGACCTCGGGATACATCTACGTCTTCACCTCCTGTAACATATCAGCAGCATAATTACAGTTGCTAAAATATTGGAACTGGGCTGGGCATGGTGGCTTTCACCTGTAATTCTAGCACTCTGGGAGGCTGAAGCAAGAGGATCACTTAAGCCAAGAGTTTAAGGTTGCTGTGAGCTGTGACACCACAGCACACTCCATGGTGACAGAGTGAGACTCTGTCTCAAAAATAAAAAAAAAGGAACCAAGTTATAGCTAGGGCACCATGTTACAATACATTGTCCTCTGTTTGGCAGATCATCAACAATCACTAATAAAGATTTCAAAATTTCACTGGGGCTAAAAATAAGGACAAATTTATGAGATGCTTAAACTTATTTGACTTTGAAGGGTACACCTTTATTCCTTGATTATATTCTTATTACTTCCTTTTTCTGTTAATATATTATTTCTTTTATTAAATTGTAATCATACCAATTGGTAGACATATTAGATTTAAAGTTAGTTTTGCTTCTTAAAGTTAGTCTTGGCATTTAGAACTTTTGAAATATGGATGTAATTTTTTGTTTTTGTTTTTGAGACAGAGCCTCAAGACATCACACTGGATAGAGTGCCGTGGGCAACCTCCAATTCCTGGGCTCAAGCGAGTCTCCTGCCTCCACCTCCCAAGTAGCTGGGACTACAGGCACCCGCCACCACCCCTGGCCATTTTTTGGTTGCAGCCGTTATTGTTGTTTGGCCAGGCTGGATTCAAACCCGCCAGCTCAGGTGTACGTGGCTGGCGCCTTAGCGCATTGAGCCACAGGCGCCGAGCCTGTTTCTGTTTTTTTGAGACACTATGTCACCCTGGTAGAGTGCTGTGGAGTCACAGCTCACAGCAACCTCAAACTCTTGGGCTTAACTGATTCTCTTGCCTTAGCCTCCCAAGTAGCTGGTACTACAGTCACCTGCCACAATACCCGGCTATTTTTTGGTTGTCATTGTTGTTAGTGTCATTGTTGTTTAGCAGACCTGAGCCAGGCTCAAACCAACTAGCTTTGGTGTATGTGGCCAGTGCCCTACTCATTGAGCTAAGGACGCCAAGCCATATATAATTCTTTGAACTTTATGTTCTCTACTCTTCACAGACACTATCCCCATCAATGGTAGTATCCAAGCACGATTGTGTGTGCTTCATTTTTAAATGATTTTATTATATATAACAACACAGAGGAAAATAACTGAGAAGAACATGACAAAATGTCCTTTCATTTTATTTCCCCGAAATACTCTGTCTTGGTCTCCAAAATAGAACCCTTGTAATAATGAAGAGTATTACTTATTGTTTTATAAATAAAATGTTCACAGATTAAAAAAAATAAATAAGTAAATTATAATCATATCATACCATATATTGTTTTTAATTCCAAATTTGGAGATATATAAATTTGGAAACCAGGTATCCTCCTAGGGTTGTTGATTTATTGTTGTTGTTTGCTATGGGCCGGGTTGTGCTCTGCTCCCCACCCAAATTCATATGTTGAAGTCCCAACCCTCAGTAACTCAGAATGTGACTGCATTTGGAGATAAGGCCCTTAAAGCAGTAACTAAGTAAAAATAAATTGAGGTCATTAGCGTGGCCCCTAACCCAATGTAATTTTTTTTAATGTTATTGTCTTTATTATTAAATCATAGCTGTGTACAATAGTGCAATCTAGGGGTACAATGTGCTGGTTTCATATACAATCTTAACTATTTTCATCAAACTGATTGACAGAGCCTTCCTGGCATTTTCCCAGTTATTATATGAAGACATTTGTATTCTGCATTTAGTAAGGTTCGCCTGTACCCTTCTAAGATGCACCGTAGGTGTGGCCTCAGCAATTACCCTCCCTCCCCCTGTAATTGTTGTTTTTATAAGAAGAGGCAATTAAGACCCAGACAAACACAGATCATGTGAATGCAGATAGAAGGCCACCATTTACAAGCCAAGGAAAAAGGCCTCAGAAGAAAGCAGCCCAGTTCTTGGACCAGTAACTTCCAGATTTGTGAGAAAATAAATTCTTGTTGTTTAAGCCACCCATTCTGTGGCACTTCATTATGGCAGTGGTAGAAAACTAAAACATTGCTGTTTGTATTGTTTTTGTAATTTTATTCTTCCTGAAATCTCAAAATCTTGGGAATCTCATCACAATTTATTATGCTTCTGTTTTTTTCTTTTTTTTTTTCAGGCCTCATTCATTTATTTGTATTCCTTTCTAGGTATTTAATTGATTATCATTATTTTTTTATTGTTGGGGATTCATTGAGGGTACAAGAAACCAGGTTAGGGTAGTCAAGGAGTAGGGCACCAGCCCCATATACTGGAGGTGGCAGGTTCAAACCTGGCCCCAGCCAAAAACTGCAAAAAAAAAAAAAAGAAACCATGTTACACTGATTGCATTTGCTAGGTAAAGTCCCTCTTACAATCGTGTTTTGCCCCCAAAAGGTGTGGCACACACCAAGACCCCACCCCCCTCACTCCTTCCCTCTCTCTGCTCTTCTTTTCCTCACCCCTCCCTCATTCTTTCTCTTTCTGCTCTCCCCTTCCCTCACCCCCACCGTGTCATTAATTGTCCTCATATCAAAATTGAGTACATGGGAGTCATACTTCCCCATTCTTGTGATGCTTTACTAAGAATAATGTGTTCCAAGCCAAGATGGCGGTCTGTAGCCAGCTTTCTGCAGACGCTCCTGTCCAGAAGGAAAATTAAAGCACAGAAATTTAGCAAGAAAGCCAACAGTTTGGAGCTGAGCCAAGAGACAAGGTCGAGGAACGCACATCAACCCTGCTGGAGCGACCTGCAACCCCAAGGATACAAATAAAAGGTACAGAGCACATCACCAAGCGGACGGGAGTCCCCTCCCCCAAGAGAACAGCTCGTAGTATACACCATACCGCCCTACAAACAAGCGAGCAGAGTTCAGATGTCCTCCCACTCTACCCCATGAGAGAGACCCTCTAAAAACCGGACCTCCTTCCCCTGTGCCACGGCACTCTCCTGCCAGGCATAAAGCTGTATAAAACTGTATATATTCTCTACCTGCAAGTTGGAACTCCCCGCACTCCCCTCCACTCTCACCCTGAGGTTTGGAGGTCTCTCCCCCACAGAGTC
Source organism: Arctocebus calabarensis (assembly GCA_963573935.1). Taxonomy (NCBI): domain Eukaryota; kingdom Metazoa; phylum Chordata; class Mammalia; order Primates; family Lorisidae; genus Arctocebus; species Arctocebus calabarensis. The sequence goes on along the minus strand of CAUYON010110593.1, from coordinate 25 downwards.
CAGATTCTTGAACACTTTCTCGAGG
>CAUYON010110591.1:0-14569 GCA_963573935.1 Arctocebus calabarensis | reverse complement strand
CCAGCTACTAGGGAGGCTGAGGCAAGAGAATCGCTTAAGCCCAAGAGCTGGAGGTTGCTGTGAGCAGTGTGACGTCACGGCACTCTACCCAGGGCGATAAAGTGAGACTCTGTCTCTACAAAAAAAAAAAAAAAAAAGAAACAACTTTTGTAGTGATATACATACCTATATCTATTTCACTGCCTGCAAAACATTCCACTTTATGGACATACCATCTGTAATATACTAAGAAATATACTTGGTCTTTGTCCTTTGCTCCTGGTGCAAAGCTCAATACCATAAAAAAACAAATACTTAGAAAATGAAAGATGTGTACAAGATGTCAGATTAAAACTAAAAAAAAAAAAAGCTGAGCTCCAGGCGGTGCCTGTGGCTCAAAGGAGTAGGGCACTGGCACCACATACTGGAGGTGGTGGGTTCAAACCCAGCCCTGGCCAAAAACTGCAAAAAAAAAAAAGCTGAGCTCAGCTAATTGTATTTAAATTGGTAAAATTTTCCCAAATACTAAATCTTATTAATATCAGGTGCAAATGAAAACCACAGATAAAATCTTTACAACGGATAATAAAGTGGTAAAAAAGTAGAACAAATGGACTGTCATATAATAGTGACAGAAACGTAGAATGGTCTGCATATTATCAAACACTTTGGAAAAATACATGGCTTCACCTGTTGAAGGTTAATAAATACAATATTCCTGACCTCTAAAATTCTCATTCCAATGTATATACCAAACAGAAATGTATGATTAGTAACATAGCAGCATTCTGTGCAGTAAGCCTAAACTAGAAACAAATCAACAAAAGCAATATATACTCTTATTAATGGAACAATACAGTAAGAAAAATGAACAAACTCAGCTATATGCAACAGGATGGGTGAATCTAACAAACTTACTAAGTGAAAAAAGCTAGACATGAAATAATGATTCCATTTATGCATAGATATATAAAAAAAAGGCAAAACGATCTATGGTCTATAGTGGTACCTTTTACAAGGTGTGAGGGAATATTGGTTGGTAATGGCACAAAAGGGCCATGTTCCCTACATGATAATCCCTAGCTATACACTTTTGTGTCCTTTCTTTGATTTTTATTGTTAAAAACCTCTTGTAATAGTAAATACAGAATATTATGCATTTATCAGAATCTATAGACCTGTATACTACCTATAAAGCATAGTGTAAGGTATGGACTTTAGTTGATAATACCATATCCACATCAGTTATTAACTGTAACAAACATACCACCCTAATGCACAATGCTAATTAATAATAAGGGAAACTCAGAGCTTCACAGATAGGAGGGTCCCACAAACATCCTACAAAGGAACGTTCTCTGTACTATGTGCTCCATTTTCTTTTTCTTTCTTTCTATTATTTTGAGACAGAGTCTTATCTGTTGCCCAGGGTAGAGTGCCATGGCATCATAGTGCTCACAGCAACCTCAAACTCTTGGGTTTGGGCAATCCTCTTGCCTCAGCCTTCTGAGTAACTAGGCCTACATGCACCTGTCACAATACCTGGCTAGTTTGTCTATTTTTACTAGAGATGGGATTTTGCTTTTGCTCAGGTCTTGAACTCCTGAGCTCAAGCAATCTGCCTGCCATGGCCTTCCAGAGTGCTAAGACTACTGATAGGAACCACTGGGCCCAGCCTCCATTTTCTTTCTTTTTTTTTTGAGACAGTCTTACTTTGTCCTCCTCGGTAAAGTATGGTAGCGTCATAGCTCGCAACCACCTCAAACTCTTGGGCTCAAGTGATCCTCTTGCTTCAGCCTCTCGAGTAGCTGGGGATACAGGCATCTACCACAATGCCCAGCTAGTCTTTAGAGACAGGGTCTTGTTTTTGCTCAGGCTGGTCTTGAACTCCTGAGCTCAGGCAATCCACCTGCCTCCACCTCCAAAAGTTAAGATTACAGGCCTGAGCCACTGGACCTAGCTGCCTCCATTTTCTTTTTCTTTTTTTTTTTTTGAGACAAAGCCTCAAGCTGTCACCCTGGATAGAGTGCTGTGACATCACAGCTCACAGCAACTTCCAATTCCTGGGCTCAAGCGAGTCTCTCGCCTCCTCCTCCCAAGTAGCTGGGACTATAGGCGCCCACCACAATGCCCAGCCATTTTTTGGTTGCAGTCGTCATTGTTGGTTGGCGGCCCGGGCTGGATTTGAATCCACCAGCTCAGGTGTACATAGCTGGCGCCTTAGCCCACTGAGCCACAGGCGCCAAGCCTCCATTTTCTAAAAACCTAAAACTAACCTAAAAAAGTTAATTAAAAGAAAAAAAAAATCACCATATGCTAATACTCACATTACCACACTCATCCTTGTTAGAAATATGTTCTTCTTGTACACTACAATTTGACTAGGTCACAAAGTTGGGAACAGAGTAAGTCATAGTGCTCAGTTAAAATAAATAAAAAGCCATGCACTTTTGGGGGGGTTAAACAGATCCCAAAAAGAAAGGTATGTGTATTTCTGACATCCTGTTTCCCAGGAAAACTCCTCAGTAAAGTAAAAAGCAGCAATAACCACCCCTCTCAACCCAGCTTGTACATGAATTGAGATTGGAAGCTGTTATGAATGGAATTGTATCTCCCTCCACTCTGTTCAAACACTGAAACCCCAATGCCCAATGTATGTGGTGCTAGAGCCTTTAAGGAGGAAATCAGAGTTAAATGAGGTTGTAAGGGTAGTATCCTGACTGGTATCGTCTATAAGAAGAGAGACACCAGGGCAGTGCCCATAGCACAGCGGTTATGGCGCCAACCACGTGCACTGAGTGTGGTGGGTTAGAACCTGGCCTAGGTCAACTAAACATCAGTGACAACTGCAACAAAAAAAAAAATAGCCAGGCCTTGTGGTGTGCACCAGTAGTCTCACCTGCTTGGGAGGTTGAGGCAAGAGAATCACTTAAACTAAAGAGTTTGAGGTTGCTGTGAGCTGTGACACCACAGCACTCTCCGGAGGATGACATAGTGAGACACCAGAGTTGTTGGCCCACAGGAGGGATGTTAGGAAACAGGAAGAAAGAGCAGACACCTGCAAGCCACAGAGAGCGGCCCCAGAGAAGACAAATCAAACGCACTGACCCTGGACCTCTTGCCTCCAGAACTGTGAAAAATAAACTTTTGTTGTTTGAGCCACCCAGTCTATGGCATTTTGGTATTGCGGCCATGGTGGTTAAGAAATCTTCAAGGCTGTCTGGAAAGCATCCAGTGTGTAAACAGTTCTTGTTATACCAATGACAGCAATATACTTTGTGGACAATCCTCATATATGTGGTCTCTACCCCAGCTCCAGACCTGGAATTCCTAAAACTCTTGTATATAGGGGTGCTACAAGGATCTTTTGCTCTGCTATTTGGTCTATAATACTGGTTCCTCACATAGAGTTCCCAAAGATCTTGCAATCTTCTGGGTGATAGAAGCATCTTTTGTTCTAATGAGGCTACTTTCGGGCTCCTGGACAGCCTTAGGACGGGGTCAAGACAACCATGTGGTTACAGGGCTCTGTGCCACCCCATCATCTAAGGAAGGAAGAGGGCTAAAGGTTAAGTTGCTTACCAATAGCCAATGGCGTCTACATAATGAAAACTCCATAAAACCCTACAACAGGGATTGGACAGCTTCCAGACTGCTGAAACACCAAGGTACTCAGACAGTGGGGCACCTGCAGAGGGCACGGAAGCTCTACGTTCCTTCTAACCCATGCATTCCTCTATCCATCTTATGCTTCTGTTTTATTATAATGTCAGATATAGCCAGGCATCGTGGCGGGCGCCTGTAGTCCCAGCTACTTGGAAAGCTGAGACAAGAGAATCGTTCAAGCCCAAGAGTTTGAGGTTGCTATGAGCTGTGACGCCACAGCACTCTAACCAGGGCAACATAATGAGACTGTCTCAAAAAAAAAAAAAAAATTGTGCTTCTATAACCTAATAGAAATATCATTAAAGAAATTTAAATGCTACATTAGAAAATATTCACTTAATGCCAAAAAAATATTAAGGAAGAGGGCAGCACCTGTGGCTCAAAGGAGCCAGCCACATATGCCAGAGGTAGCAGGTTCAAAGCCAGCCCTGTCCAAAAGCTGCAAAAAAAAAAAAAAAAAAAAAATTAAGAAAGATTAAAAAAAAAAGTAAAATAACAAAGGTTGATCAGCTAGCTATATATAAACTTCCCTCAACCCCCTTCCTGGGGTTGACTCATTGCTAAAGCAGCTCACAGAAATGAGGGAGAACACTTCACTTGCATTTATTGGTTTATTATAAGGTGTAAGAGGATACACACATGAAGAGATACCAAGGGTCGGGTTATATGAGCAGGGGCACATGCATCTCTCCAGAGGCTGCCAAGCCCTGGAAGGTTTTTATGGATGCTTCATCACACAGGCATGACTGATTAAACCATTAAACTGGACATGAGTAATAACTCAACCTTCACTACTCTCTTACCAGATGCATCCTTACAGTTCTTGAACTCCAGAAGTATAAGAAATACATTCCTTTTCTTTATAAATTCCCAGTGTTAGGCATTCTATTATAGCAACAGAAAATGGACTAAGGAAGAAAACTGGTACCAAGAGTGAGGGGTGGGGCCACCAGTCCCAACTCTAAGCTGGCCTTGGCCTTTCAGGTGACTAGCACCCATCCTGAACCTGCCCAGGGGGTGCCAGTGATAAATCAACTTATTAGAATATAAAGAAGACATTTGTCACTTTGGAGAGTCCACAGATTTTAGGAGTTATATGCCAGGAAATGGTGAGGAAGACTAGACCTTTAAGTCACAACATCACAATAACAACAAAGACAACGTCAGTCTGAATTTTAAAAACTACCCAACTACATGCTGTTGTCAAAAGGAAACACATCTTAGACCCAAAAATACAAATACAGCTAACGTAAAAGTAGTAAAAATGATATTCCATCGGCAGATATAAGAAAGCTGAAATGGCTATACTAACATCAGATAATATAAAAACACCACCAAGTACATTTTGTTTCAGTCGTAACAAAGAGAAATTTTATTTAAGAACAAAGAGGAAGTTTAGCGCTCTTACCAAGAGGTGGAAGTGGGTCGGTCCCTCTGAAGGAGAAGAGGGGAGAGGGATGGTGCTGCAAAGGCAGTTCGGAGGTAAATACCTCTTCTTCTCAGTTTCAAATTGGCTGCAACTCTTTCACTAGCCTGTGACTCCAGGAATTACTGCTCTTTTCTACTGGTCACTGATTATTATCTTTTTCTATTGGTCATTGGTTACCTAGATTATGTCATACCCACATTCTTTTCCCTTTTTGGTGAAAATTGTCAAGTATGAATGTTCCCTATGGGTCCTCCAGACATCCTCGTTCAGCAGCCCGGGCTTGCTTCCCAAGACAGGCATCTTGTAATGATAAAAGGGTCAATCCCCCAGGATGGCACTGTCGTGTACCAAGGCTACTTTGGAACCAGATGAACACCAATGGGAGGTGGGGGTGGTGCTCAGAATAATACAATAATTTCACAAAAAGCCTATGTTTTACTTATTTTACAAGTAACTAACAACATGTAAACCGCATCCTTTGCATGTCCTTTTCATGTTTTTGATGTGTGACTGGGACAGATGTATTAGCTGCATTCACCGCATGCCTTCATTTATTTCCATTCTCTCCCACAGGGAAAAAGGTAGCTGTGACTTGTGTGTGTGTGTAAGCTGTTCACTCCTTTAACTCTTTCTTTTGCGTGGGTATGAAATGTTTCTTGTCACTGTGCCTTGTCCTTCACTGCACGTGTGTGCACAAAGATTCATTGCCTTTGTGAGTGTGTGTGTGTGTGTATATGTATATATATATATATATATATTTTTTTTTAGAGACAGAGTCTCACTTTGTTGCCCTCGGTAGACTGCCATGGCATCATAGCTTACAGCAACCTCCAGCTCTTGTGCCCAGGCGATTCTCTTGCCTCAGCCTCCCAAACAGCTGGGACTACAGGCGCCAGCCACAACGCCCAGCTATTTTTTTGTTGCAGTTTGGCTAGAGCCAGGTTTGAACCTGCCACCCTTAGCACATGGGGTCGGTGCCCTACTCACTGAGCCAGAGGCGCCGCCCAACCTTTGTATATTTTTAATGGAGACTGCACACATAATGGGCACCCCTTATGGTTACAGAGCTGTTGTGCTAAATTTTTCAAATAGTGTTTTCCTGATTGTTTCTCAAAATGGAAGTTGCGGCCAGTGGCTGTTTCCTGAAAAAAATCACACACAAATTTTATGTCCACAGTGTCAATCATGTTGAAGAAAATTGCCAGAGGCCAACACCAAGCTCCTCAGCCAACAGGAATATGATACGTTCCCATGCACTTAAAAAAAGCATCGATACCTACTTCAGCAGCATTATAAAATTTATCCACCACCTTCTTATCTTCATGCTATGTGGAAAGTGCTGTAAATACCTTTTCGGTCTTTGGAATTTAACTTACTAATGTCAGCATAGGAAGAGAAGGCAAATCTTACTGTACAAGGTGGAGAAGATTTTCACTGATGCTGGTTTGAGTTCTACAGGTAAATCTCTTATTACTATGAATGGTACCAACTGTGGTTATATTCTTTTGAAGCAACGTAAAAGTGAGGGGGATGGAGGTAAACTTTCATATCCATGGTAGTATTTCTTCCAACTGATCCAAATGACAGCTCTGAATCAATCTTTTCACAATTTTGGAAGCACTATGGTAATTTCTCAGGTTCTCTGATTTCCCAGCATATGTCAACACAGTAGTTTGTGGGAGAATCACACAAAAGGCTCGCTTCAACTCCACACGTGCCAGGTTTAGTTGGGATGTAGTTTAAATGGACAACACACATGGAAAGACAGCAATTACTCATCGACAGTGACAGACTCATGAGGACTGTAGTAAAGTGAGAGCTATTTATAACCCATATTCCAAAGCTCTCAAACTGGATGGAATGTATCACGCTGTGTGAGCTTCACATGTTGCAGCATCATCAAAACGTAGACACCTCAGTACGAGTCTCATTCCGAGTTGCGAAAGCACAGCACAGCAAACTGGAAAATTCTTCTCACTGAAGACATCTCGGACATTATCTTTCATTTTGCTGGTATACATAATTTAGAAGAATTCCAATTAGCCCTAAAATTGTTTCTTTTACAAAACTGCCAGAATTTTGAATATGACCTTACGTAATTCTTTTGACTAGATGCAGTTTCTGGTTTATAAAAATTTGATAATTACATCCACTGTTTCATTGTCAAAGAAAAAATAGGTGGAAAGTATCCAATGGGCTGGTTCTACTCTCAGCCGTACTCTCGGTTGGGTCCTCACAATAGGCAATTATCATCTCCCATGATCCCCTATTGGTGGTAAGTTCCTTATCAGTCCTGATGTGTCATCATCGGAGCTGGAGGCTGATCTGTTTCTACAAGGGCACGGTCTCCTTCTCTTAGGGTCCACAATTTGCATTTTTTTCTCCATCGTCTTCCTCTTCACTCTCTTCCTCAGAATAATTTCACATTCCACATCATTGAATTCTTATTTACCACCTGAACTAGTGAAAATGTCCTCACCATTTTCTTAAAATGGACACTATCAGTTCTTCTTATATCTCAAGTGCCAACAAATTATACTGTCTCACCATATTTGTCTGTGTCATGAGAAAACAGTCATTGTTTGATATAAACAGATTTAAAGAACTATCCAATGGTGTTTCCAGTCATATATACCTTGATCTTTACCAACTACAAAGACACTGCTTACTAACTTCACCATGAAAAGCAATGAGAAAAAAACACTTAGAACAGATATTGCACTAATATACATGACTATCCTCCTGCATCAACAAAACAAACTGAACATTACAATCTACGTATGATCAGCCCGACCTGCAAGGCAACACTGGCTTTTCTTAGAAAAGACACAGCAATTCTTTGTTGTTGCTAAGTTTAGGGAACTGCTGATCCAAAAACTGGTATGAGGCGTATCCCTAACAGGTGGGTATGATTCTAATACCAAAAGTCCTACATAAGGACCCTGTAACTCCCCACATAAACAAATACACAACAGTAAAACAGTAAGGTCAGTTTGACTCCCCCTCATTGGTATGCAACAGGTTATTGAGGAAGACATACCAAAAGTGAGAAGTATTCTGGAGGCTCTTATAGCAAAATTTAGGAGAAGGAAAAGGGATTCCTCATATCATAGTTGTCCTTTCATGGATGCTACAATACAGAGGTTATACTCATTGGCTATAGAGTCCATTGTACAGTTGAAAATATCTACATGCAAAAGGATTAGTAAAATTTTATGACTTAGAAATAAACCAGCATCCTTTTCAGTGTCACTAAATTATCATTCTTCAGTGTATCAACAATTTAAGGAATTAGCAATAGGATTCTTTACTCAGGGATAGGATGTTGATGTGAATCAAGACCTCCCAACGACAGGTATTTACTTTTAATAAACTGTCAAATGAGATCTTTAGTTTATCAGTAACTAGAAGAGCATGACAATATAAGAAGCAAAACCACAAACAAGGAAGAAATAAAAAATTCACCAATAAGTGTCAAAGAGTTCAAAACTTAATGAATAGGACAAATAATCAGAAAGAAAACCAACAAGCAAATTTAAGTCCTAACATTATACACACCCACATTCCTTTCCAGTGAGTTTATAAAAAAGCCAGGTACCTTAACTAGTATGTGAGTGACTAATTGTGCATTAGTTGACTTGTAGATATAATCTACATACTGTAGACTGGATCCAACAGTCCAGTTATTCTTGTCAGGTGGTCAGCAAGCAGACTTGTAACAGAGCAGGCAACATCAAAGCACTGGATTCCTATACTCTGCTGTGGGCAATTCCCCTAGGAACAGCCTTCCTATAATTGGCTACAGGTAAGCAGCAAACCCTAAACTTGGATTCTAGATAGGCAACAGTCTGGCTCTCCTAACTCCAGAAATCTGGTATAAGTTTTACAGTTCACAAAACAGGAATTCTAATGTGCTGGGAGAATGTGGACTGAAGCACCCCCAGAAGAAGAGGAAAACTAAAAAGTAAGTTGAGTTGGCTCGGCACCTGTGGCTCAAGGAGCTAAGGCACCAGCCACGTACACCTGAGCTGGCGGGCTCAAATCCAGCCCGGAACCACCAAACAAGGACAGCTGCAACCAAAAAAATGGCCTGGTGTTAAGGTGGGCGCCTGTAGTCCCAGCTACTTGAGAGGCGGAGGCAAGAGACTCGCTTGAGCCCAGGAATTGGAGGTTGCTGTGAGCTGTGATGCCACAGCACTCTATCCAAGGTGATAGCTTGAGGCTCTGTCTCAAAAAAATAAAAAAATAAAAAAGTAAGCTGAGTCAGTCAAGACAAAGAAAAGTCAGCCAGTTTACCTTTAGGCTAGTCATTGCTAGCAAGCTTCCTGCCTTTTCTGAAATTTTAGCTTGTCTGGGGATATAGCTTACAAACACCCTGCTGGGTCTGTGAACACTCTGAAGAAAATAATGGCCAGAAAAGAGACTGTGACAAGTCCTAGACAAAGATACATCTCCTAGGGCATTTCCTGCCCATTAAACAGGCAAAGCAAATACCCATTGTGGAAATTTTCATTGGCCTGGGGCAGAGACCAAGGCCAATATCTCTAGCCCGAGATATGGGCAGAAGAGCTTACATCCCTTATTGCAGAGGAAGATCCTCTGTGGTGGTGATGGGAGGAACATGGTCCCTCCCACTGATTCCTCAGAGGAGATTAACACCATTGGCATTTTACTCCACAGAGAACGAGTGGTGTTTTAACACCTCCCTAGACATCTGTGTGCGAGATCCCAAAGCAGGAGGCTCTCGCAGTGTCGGTGCCCTCACCAAGGAAGCACGCCAGATCATGGATTGTAAGCTTGAAGCTTGCAGGAGGGGGGCCTCCCTTCCATGTCGGCTCCAAGCAACCTCAGCAGCTGCTATCTATTGAGAGTGGCCAGCACGCTCCCTCCTCCAGAGCCCAACTCCACACTGGAGTTCCACGGCTGTTCAATTTCTGATGCCCAACTTGGGCTCTTTAACATCAGGGGTCGGTCCGTTAATACATTTCAAAGACCATGAATATGTTTCAAAGAGTGCTGCTTCTCTCTGCTAGCCCTGTGATTCTCAGCATTTTGTTTGTTTCGATGGCTGCTTGTCTCTGCTAGCCGGGTGTTCTGGTTCCTACATCTCCATACGAGGCTCAGATTTCAGATTTCTGAAGGCTACCCTTAAGTTTAATAATAACAATAGGAGCGGATAGGCTCAATCAGAGAAACTGCTGATGTCTTTGTTCCCTCCCTCATTTTACCCTCTGGGCAAATAAATTCCAATAAAATCAGAGTGGAGCAAACATTCTGGGCCATTGCCAGAAGCCCGCAAATGGGAAATGGACCCGAGCTCCCACCTTTAGTTCTACTCTATGTCTCACGTCTCTTTCTTAAGTTGCTTCTGACTCATATTTCCTCACTAGCTCATTGCCAGTTTCCACAGATCTTAGTGGACCCTGACACTAATGTTGATGTGGTCCATGTGTGCTCACGGTGTTAACATGCTACGGCCACAATTGGGAATTCAGAGTCAGAATTCCCATACTCCTATTCCACAGAGAATCTTTCTGTCACTGAAAATTCTTCCTTAAATATGATGGTGATCAATTGTTTCTTGTACAGTTGATGGAAAGAAAGCCAAATTTAAGGCTAAGTTTTATTGTCTTTTAAACTTTAATTAAAAAATCTTATCTTGGAGCCCGGCACAGTGGCTCAGGAAGCACGTAGATTGCTTGAGCTCAGGTGTTCAATACCAGCTTAAGCAAGAGCAAGATCCTGTCTCCTAAAACAGCCAGGTCCTGTGGCAGGCGCCTATACTTCCAGCTACTCAGGAGGCTGAGGCAAGAGGATTGCTTGAGACCAAGAGTTTGAGATTGCTGTGAGCTATGATGCCACAGCACTTTACCAACGGCAACAGAATAAGACTCTGTGCCAAAAAAACAAAAAAATCCCAACTATCTTCAGAAACTACAAAACTCCGTTTTGAGTTTTTGAATTTAAATCTTACATGGTATCATTACTGCTATTACTTCCTCTGAGGAAAATGGGAGGAGATCCAGGTGTTTCCTATGGCTCAGTGAGTAAAATGCTGGCCCCATAGACCAAAGGTGGTGGGTTCAAACCCAGCCCCAGCCAAACTGCAACTTGGGAGGCTTAGGCAATAAAATCGCCTAAGCCCAAGAGCTGGAGGTTGCTGTGAGCTATGACACCACAGCACCCTACCGAGGGCAACTGTCTCTCTCTTAAAGAAAAAAAAAAAGAAAGAAAGAAAATGGGAACAGATCCAGTCCTTAGAAACCCAGAGAACAGAGATTAGAAGACGTAAACTTCACAAATCTGTAACATTGCTGGCTTTGCCTCCCTCAGGTGTTGCTGAATGTGTCAGATGCAAATCACAGTAGCAGCAAGAAGAATGCCTCTGAGGAGGAAATAGATGAAGCAAGTATGATTTTGACATTGGTTCCAGTTAAAGACTACTCAAAAAACAAATGGAAACAACTGTTTCTTCAACTTCTAATGTCAAACTGAACAATCTCAGGAAACGCAATGAAGTTCATCTACCTGCAACAAACAAAATCAAAAGCCTTCCCGGAAGCTAGATGTAAAACAGTAGTTCTTCCCTTGTCAATCATTCTGCCTCCCATCTGTAATATGTGTTGAGACACTTTGCAGAACTGGTGCCAAGACCCTAATTCGAGTACTGATGGCAAGCAAACAGAAGTTTTTCTGAGGCTTCAGAATCATGCCTATCCTGGACAGAAATATGATATTCCTAAAACACCAAAGGAGGCCAGATTATAGTCATGTTCAAGGAAACTCAAGGTAGAGACCAAAAGAGCAAGGCCTCGGGAAAGGTCCAAGCTGAATGTGAAAACAGAAGAGACTGACAGAGGAAGTGATAACGCCAGCTCAGGAATCTTCCTTGGCATTGTGGGCAAGGATTGCTACAAGAGCTGGTCAGCCTATGACTGAATTCCTGGTCCATTTCTGGGTCTGCTGAGGGCTTTTTCATTTGCAGTTTTTGGCCAGGGCCGGGTTTGAACCCACCACCCTTGGGATATGGGGCCGGCATCCTACTCCCTGAGCCACTCCTGCTGAGGCTTTTTTGACAACAGCTTCTGGCCCCAGGTGGTGTGTGGTCAATGGCGAGGATCTCTCAACAGACACAGAGGGATGGTTTTGCCTACAGTTTCTTGTAGTTCAGAACTGGGTGCCTGCCACTCCCAGAAGGATGATTTCTCTCTTCTTGTTACCAGCCTGCAATTTTCCATCTCCAGGCATAGAAGATAGTATGTTATGCCCTGACTGTGCTAGGAGGAATGAGAAGATAATGAAAAGATTAATGACAGTGAGGAGGAAGCAGCAATCCGCTTTGAAGACGAAGTATTAGAAAGTGATGGATATACTTTCAGAACGTGTAAGCTGATATGAAGGAATGGAAGAACAGATCACTTGAAAGAACATTTGTGATTCTATAAAACAGAATCAAGTAATTAGGACTACACTGTGAGGACAGTTGACTAGATGACAGCACTGTTTAAAGAGACTCTTTTGGGGGGCTTAGAAAGCCACTAAAATATAAAATCCAGAGAATGGGAAATTGGGAACTGCAAAATTAATCTGTGGATTATGAAAAAACTGGAAATTAATGGCTGCGACAAATTATAACTGTGAATGTGGATATTCACAAAAATTTCTGGCCAATGCAGGGCAGTGGCTCACGCCTATAATTACAGCACTCTGGGAGGCCAAGGCGGGTGGATTGGCTGAGCTCACAGGTCTGAGACCAGCTTGAGCAAGTGCAAGACCCTGGCTCTAAAAATAACCAGGCATTGTGTTGGGTGCCTGTAGTCCCACCTACCTGGAAGGCTGAGGCAAGAGAATCGCTTGAGGCCAGGAGTTTAAGGTTGCTGTGAGCTATGTGCTACGGCACTCTACCAAGGGTAACTAAGTGAGACTGTCTCAAAAAAATAAATAAAATTTCTGGACAGTTATTGAGGCTCACACCTGTAATCCTAACACTTTGGGAGGTCAAGGTGGGAGGACTGCTTGAAGCCAGAAGTTTGAAGTTGCAGTGAGCTATGATGGCTCCACTGCCCTCATGCCCTGTCAACAGAGCCTTCACAAGCCAGCATGAAGAGTAAATGAACAAGAGAGAATGGCGGGGAGTTGAGAAAATAAGTCACACAAGAGAGACATATTACACGGAAGACAGAGAGAGATGGGATGAGGAGGTCTGACGCAGCTGATGACTGCAGCCAGCATCTAACTGTGTGAACAGCTTTATTAACAGTACCTAAATAAGATTGTTTATACTAACAGTGCTGCAAATCAGCAAAGAAAGCAAGTGGGAACATTTTCATCTTATAAGGTTGAGGGAAAGTAATAGTACATAGAGTAAAGGTTAACTGTAGGTAGAGAAGGCTATGTGAATTTAGGCAAAAGATAGTAAAGAAGCTACGTGACTTCTGGCAGATGGAACAAGGAGAAAGGACTATTGTTTTAGGTAGTGAGGAGCAGCTGGGGGTCATTCCTTGAATGCACCTCCCAGGCTGTGGGGTTCCTGACATGCCACCTCACAATCCACACTCCACACAGAGCAAGATTCTGTCTCCCTCTCAAACACCCGCCACCAAAAAAACCTTAAGTTTTCACTGAAGTGAACAGAATATTGTGAAAATTTGAAAATATTTTATATATACCCACTGCAAAGAATGTTGATGAATTTTTAAAAATATCAAGCCAGCAGCTTCCTTTATGTGTAAGTCAGGCTCATTACAAAATATTACAAAGCAGAATAACCTAAAATCATACCTATGTAGAATAAGCAATGCTAATACCTACGTTAAACATACATGCACACAAGCATACGTACACATGAATAGAAAAAGAACTACAGGAAAATAGACCTTTAAAATATTGTGATAGGCCATCACGGCCAAGCCCACTATAGGCCAGGTGAAATCGGAAGAAATAGAACACGAAAGTTTACAGTAACCAATAATTTACTAAAGATGACCGGAACAATACTAGAATGAATTCAAGTTCTTTTAATAGTCAAGACAAAAGATACGAAAAACACTGCCTCAGAGCAACCCAGAAGATGCACATCTAGAAAATATCTAGCAGGATTCAACATGTTTGCAAAATGAATAAATATTATCTGAAATTTCTGAACACCAAAGTTAGAGAAACTTCTATTTAAACTACATAGGAAAAAGTCCTAACTTCTCTCTCTTCTATGTCAACCATAGACATCTCATGATTTCACTGGCAAACATTTCAAGTGCCTCAAAAATACACAACTTCTTGAAATATATAATTTATATACACAAAATACTATTCTTATACCTGAAAAAAATGCCTCTGGTATTTTATTTTATTTTATTTTTTTTTTGAACTTTATAGGTCACTTTATTTAACCTAATATGGATAGGGAAATTTTATAATAGATCCATCATAGATCCATTGCATTGGCAATACAAATATTGTTTAATTTATAAAACATAAATGTATTAGCAATTTATA
>CAUYON010110590.1:0-12400 GCA_963573935.1 Arctocebus calabarensis | reverse complement strand
TGGAGGGAGAGTAATTGGTGGGATCACACCTACAGTGCATCTTACAAGGGTACATGTGAAATTTACTAGGTGGAGAATATAAATGTCTTAATACAATAACTAAGAAAATGTCGTGAAGGCTATGTTAATGATGAAAACATTTCAGATTGTATATAAAACGAGCACATTGTACCCCATGATTGCATTAATGTACACAGCTATGATTTAATTAAAAAAATAAAAATCAATAAAATATTTTTTTTTCCTTATCGATAGAAGCCCAGTAATGGGATTGCAGGATCAAACAGGAGGTCTAGGTTGAGTTCTTTGAGGTTTCTCCATACTTCCTTGCAAAAAGGTTGTATTAGTTTGCAGTCCCACCAGTAGTGTAAAAGTGTTCCTTTCTCTCCACATCTGTGTCAGCATCTGCAGTTTTGAGTTTTTGTGATATTGGCCATTCTCACTGGGGTTAGATTTTATCTCAGGGTGGTTTTAATTTGCATTTCTCTAATAATTCGGGATGATGAGTTTTTTTCCATGTGTTTGCTACCCATTCATCTGTCTTCTTTAGAGAAGGTTCTGTTAATCTCTCTTCCCCATTGATGTATGGGACTGTTAGATTTTTCT
Source organism: Arctocebus calabarensis (assembly GCA_963573935.1). NCBI lineage: Eukaryota > Metazoa > Chordata > Mammalia > Primates > Lorisidae > Arctocebus > Arctocebus calabarensis. The sequence continues at coordinate 11,794 of CAUYON010110590.1, read as the reverse complement.
TGTGGGTTAATTCAAGTTCTGTATAGATCCTAGTTATTAAGCTTTTGTCTGATTCAAAAATATGCAAATATACTTTCCCCTTGGGTAGGTTGTCTATTTGTTTTTGTTGTTGTCTCTTTGGCTGTACAAAAGCTTTTCAGTTTAATTAAACCCCATTTGTTTTTTATTGCTGTTGTTGCTGTTGCCATGGCAGTCTTCTTCATAAAGTCTTTCCCCCAGGCTGATACCTTCTTCTAGTGTTTTTCCTATTCTTTCTTTGAGGATTTTTATCATTTCATGCTTTAAATTTAAGTCCTTCATCCATCTCGAATCAATTTTTGTGAGTGAAGAAAGGTGCGGGTTCTTCTTTCATTGGGATATGTGGATATCCAATTTTCCCAGCACCATTTATTGAATAGGGAGTCTTTCCCCCAGTGGACGTTCTTGTTTCGTTTATCAAAGATTAGGTGATTGTGAGTTGTTGGTTTCATTTCCTGGCTTTCTATTTGATTCCAATAGTCTACCTCTCTATTTTTGTGCCAGTGCCATGCTGTCTTGACCACTATGGCCTTTCAGTTCAGCCTAAAATCTGGTATGGTGACGGTCCTGGCTTTGTTTTTATTACTAAGAACTGCTAACTATATGGGTATTTTTTTCTGGTGCCATACCAAATGCAGAATCATTTTTTCAAAGTCTTGAAAATAGGATGTTGGTATTTTAATAGGGATGGCATTGAATCAACTGGTGAAAAGTTTTACAACCACACTGCTATATCATGCTAGGAAGTACCTACTATCAGTATTTTACCTAATACCAATGACAAAATCCTCATTGCCAGCTGTAAAATATCATTTTTTGGATTTCTTCCCTAGGACCCCTCTATTTCCACCTGTTTTAGGCAAAATTCTGGGGGAAAATAGCTTCAAGATAAAGATTTGCTTGTAGCCAATTTATGGAGCATGTTCACCAACACTTGTGAGGTAGTGACAGAGGGAGAAGTAGCAAATAAAGCAACACAACTGTAATACAGTCATTACAAAGGCTTCAGATGATCCCATGGGGCACTTTGGAATGAGAATGGCTTTGAAAGTAGCCCCCAAATTGAAATGGGATGTTGTATACCTATTCCACCACCATATATAGGCTGCTCCCAGAAGAGAACATAACCTAAGGAGAGGCAGCTGCCTTCAGATGAGGCCAATTTCCCCAAAGTTAGGGGAATTAGTGCCTTTAGACTGAAAAGATGTAGCACAGGGTGTGGGGTAGTTCTGAGCAAAACAAAACAGCAGCCATTATGAAAAATGTAATTGTATCTCTATTGGCTGACTTTTATCTATTCCTTTTATCGATCTTTTGAATATTTAAAACATTGTTTGTCTTCATTTTACTCATTTCTCTATTTTCACAATGTTTCTTTTTTTCTTGTATTCCTTCCAAGTTTTCATTTATGAAATTTTTCTTGTTATAATCATTTTCTTATTTCTATCACTTTTTCTCTCATATCCTTCTTTTTGTGTTCCCTTTCTGATTTTATGCTGTATCAAAGCTTTAAGTATTTTCTTTCCTTCAGCTCATTTAGAAATTCTAGGTTGGTGTTTTTATCTGCTTTGTGTTTGGATTTTTCTGATGGGTTCACAAACGATCATCCCACAGGTCTTGTCTTCCAAGTTGTTACTATTACCTTTAGATATTTATTTTGCTATCATAATATTCACTGAGATCTGCTTTCTCTGGCTTCTTTCCCTATCCTCTATGATTCTGAACTTTTCTTTTCCCTCAACCACAATATTTCTGTCCTGATCAATTTCATTTCAAAAACTAGTAGTTTTCTTACTGTATGTGAATTTATTCTTCTGGAGGAAAATACATGCTGGATAATTCTGAAATCCTTGGGGGCTTAGTTCACCATAGCTCTCTTCGATCTCTTGAGGATTCTGTGCAGTTTTCCTCACATACCATTAATTCAATTCTTCCAATGTTTCAATTTCTCTTAAACCTATTTTTTTTCAGTTTAGTCAAGAAATAATGAAGTCTTATATGTGATATTAGGGTGATGGTAGTGAAGATGGAGACAACTAAACATTAAGAGATATTTTGGTGGTATAATCAAGGGGAATTTGTAATGGTTGAATGTAGGATAGAAGAGATGCTCAAAAATGGTTTATGGCTGAAGCAATTGGATGAAGGTTTTACAGATATGGTGGAAACTCAAAGATGAATAATTGGTAATGGCAGAAACAGGCATTCTATTTAGCCATATTAAGTTTGAAATGCCCATTATAGAGTCATGTAGGCATATCAAAGAAATTAATCTTTGAACTGAGAGATAAAAGTCTTGCTTAGACATTACTTCCTTTGGGAAGACTTCCCTGATAACCTTCTTCCTACCCCTTTAAGCTTATTATTCTTGCTACCCATAGCATCTTTCATCACTCCTGTCATAGCCTTTATCAAATTTATTTTGCAATTTCCTGTATATTGTCCATTTCCTCTATTGGACTCTAGTTTTTTTTGTGGAACAGAAGCTGTGTTCATTTTTTTCTAAGGTTCCTTCCTGGCACAATGCTGACAGTCAGCTCTTTTTTGTTCAATGCATGCATACAACAGTATACTCAATTCTGTTTTTCTTTTTTGAGACAGAGTCTCATGTTGTTGCTTCAGGCTAAAGTGATCTGGTGTCAGCCTAGCTCACAGGAACCTCAAACTCCTGGGTTCAAGTGATCCTTCTGCATCAGCCTCAGGAGTAGCTGGGACTACAGATGTCCACTACAACGCCCAGCTCATTTTTCTATTTTTAGTAGAGATGGGGTATTGCTCTTGCTTATACTGGTCTTGAACTCCTGAGCTCAAGTAATCTCCCACCTTGGCCTCCCAGAGAGCTAGGATTATAGGCATGAACCACCACACACAGCCACTCTATTTTTTTCCATAGCTCCAATTTTTGAAAATTACTTCCATATTTAGCCAATATTTGCCTTCTTTTACCTTCTAACCAACTCAAGATTTATCTTTAAGTGCTATTTTGAATTTAAGTGCTATTTACTTGTTCCAAATACTATCTTCAATATAGTTGCCTCAGATCATATGTGACTTTATATGAGTGAGATATGTAGTATTAGTCTTTCAAACAAAACATGTAATATAACCCTCAACCTTTTCATATATTATATCTTAAACTATGTCTCCTCAAATATGTTTCTGTATTGAAATACTCAAATGTAGGATTTATTACTTACTCTATTAAATTTCATCTTAGTGGATTCAGCCTTCAACTCCAGAAGTGGAGATCATTTTGGATACTGCATATGTCTTTAAATATCTTGATTTACCTCCAAGTGCTCAGAGGCAGAAATTGGAAGCAGAGCAAATGTACCAAAGTTGAGCTCTAGGACCTTGCCCTGAGCTTCAATTAGAAAATGCTTTCAGGTTAACATAAAGTTTATTTTATGGTGTGGTAAACATAAAATTTATTTTGGCAAAAAAGCTTCTGTTCTAAAATTTTTGAAAACCACTTCTAGAGCAAGCCACTGATGAATTCTCCAAGACTGTAATCAATACCACACCCTTTTCCTTACCCTCACTTACCATATCATCCAATTGAAATGGTTTTAATTATTAAAATTTGCATGATTTACCCACTATACATTAAAATTGTGTGCAGCTAATTTTAATGAATCACTGTATTCATTTTTAAAAGATCACCATAATCTTAGTGAATATTATTACATTGTTGTGAATCCCTCCAGCTTTAAACACAAAATAAACTTTTGCAAAATAATTAATCAATTAAAAAAATGCTAGCAACTCAATTGGTCTTATCTTGTGCTTTCTGTGAAAAAGTGCTGGTATATTCAGAAAAGAAAACTTACAAGTTGTGGCTGATAATTCAGTCTACTTGTTTTAACCTGGTTATTATTTCCCTTCTTCTTTCCCTAGTATATCAGATGAGTTTTTAAAAAGGGAGGGGAGTGATGTTGCATCATAAAATAATCTTATACCAAGTGTCATAGAAGAAAAGTTGATTTGGGGATGACCTGACTCTCAATGGGACTATTCATCCAACAAGTTATAAACCAAATCAATTATTATGCTTCAGCTCACATTTATCATTTTATTCAAATCTCAAAGAAAAAACCCAACTACTAAATGCCTTACCTAAATGCAGATATATCACCATCTGAACTTCTTTGCTTTTTTGATAGGATTAACACATGAAGGTAATATTATCAACTATTTTTTCCTGTTCCTGGTGACTCCATGTTGGATTCCAGTGATATTCTCACAAGATCACACAGGAACTTGACATTGCAACTGAGATCAGAATCCCAGGATTTGTATTCCCAAGCCATTACCCTTTTTGCTATACAACAGTGTTGCTTAAATGCTTATAGGAGGTGCTGATCATAAAAAAAGGAGCACCAAAATTAAAAATAAAATTGTTAAAACCAAACAATTTAATGTAACACACTTTCATGGTCCTCTACCACTTGCAAGTTCTTCCTTCCTCAATTTCAAGTATCTAATTTCTAAACTAAAACCGAGCTTGAGATTGAATATTAAGCTTATCATAGGCAAGACAGAGAAGAAATAAAATTATTACAATGTTACAGTGTCATCTCCTTAGAGGTATTAAATATAAACTGTTTAGCTATTGCCCCTTTCATTCCCCAAATCATCATCCTTGGATGGAAAATGATCATATACATAAAACAACATGTAGAAATTAAAACACTTTAATATAAACATTTCCAGAATATAGACTGATTTTCTATGAGTAGTTTAAGAGAGCTTTTTAAAACTATATATCATCTAAGTTTATCATAGACTGTTTCATTTTCCACTTTTAGAACTAGAAAATACAAAAATACACTGCAAATTAGATTTAACAAAGAAAAAAAATCAGTCTAATTTGTTTCATACATTTTCCTTGGAGAAAACCAAGAAACATAAATTTACACACAACAACAATAAAATACCACCAACACAAACCCAAATAAGGAATCAATTCGGCAATGCCTGGTAAATTATCTTTTAAAATAAATTATTTCCAATGAGTAAATAATTCACTATCACAGCAATTAGATGAACAGAAATAGAGACAACTTCACTTCGGGAAATTACATTATATGTAAGAAATACGTAATATTTGTTTTCTTTTTTTAAGAAAATGATGGAAAATAACTTGAGGAAAAGGCATATCAAATACTTTAACTTCACTTGGCTTTTGTTCGATATTAAAGTAATTGTCCACATAGATAAATTCAAATAACATTTATTTTATGAAACCAAACCCTTCAACCTGTTTCTTCAACCTTGACAGAACAAAACTAAAAAGTTCACAATCCAAGTGCAGACTCATCCCAAAGCCCTGATCCATCTGCCTTTTCTTCATTGATTTCTTTTTGTTATGTTCTTCTTGTGTTCTTATATTCTTGTTACTCAGAGACTAGGTTTAGCCATTATTTCTTTTAATTAAATTTTAAGTTTCCCGAAAATAATGAGTTTTCCTAAACGGATACTACTTCTCCTTGTATCTGATGCTTTTGTCTATATACATTTTCTTTACTTTGATCTTTGTGTAAACAAACTAAAAATTCAAAATCCAAGAGTAGACTCATCCCAAAACACTGACTCTTCCACCTTTTCTTCAACAGGTTTCCTTTTTTCCTCTTATGTTCTCCTGATGTTCTTATTTCTTAGAGGCTAGGTTTAGGTTTTATATTTCATTTTCAACTCAATTTCAATTTTTACACACAAAAAAATCTAAGTGTTTCTGAACTGAAACTGACTGTATCTACTTCTCCTTTTCTTCAGCAGATATGCCTGTTTTTACCTAAATACATATTCTTAATTTTCTTCAAATCATCATTGGGTAAACAAAACTAAAAGTTCAAAATCCTAGAATAGACTCATCCCAAAGCATTTCCTCTTCTGTCCTTTCTTTAACAGATTTCTTTTTCCCTTTCTTGTGCTTCCGTTCTTCTTTCTCAGAGGGCATAGCATGGCTTTTTTTCTTTTTTCGATGCTTAAGCTTTCCTGAACTGACCCCAACTTTATCCCCCTCTCTTTTCTTTTGTTGAATGCTCTTGTCTTTGTCTAAATCTACATCTTCATAGCTCTTTTTCCTTTTATGCTTGGACTGCTCCTTCTCAGGCCTTTCTTCACGTTCTTCCATGTGTCGTCTTTTCTTCTGATGTCTCCGTTTATGACCTGTTTGGTCATCACTGGTACTGTTTTCTGAGGAGAGGTGCTTGTAAACTTCAGATTCTACAATGTATGGGCCAAAGTTATTTTCTTGCTGATTAAGGCTCAAAGGTATTGGTTTTTCTGGGAAATAATCTCTGGTGAGTTGATAGTAACTACTACAGTCTAGTCCCTGTTCACTGTCATGAGCTGGTAAACAATGAGGTAAGTGGTTTTCCACTGTTTGTGAAATCTCGTATGGTCCTGGATAGGTCCGAAAAGTCTCAAATGGGAGATTTTGCTCCAACATTTTATGTTTGGGTCTGACATCAACCATTTCTTTATATCTATATGTTTCCACAGAGCTGTCACCTATCTTTCTAAAACAAGTCTTTGGCTCTAGTCCTCTGGCTTTCTGCACTTTGATGTAATCTTCAAGTTCATCTTGAAAAGAATCATAAGTCCTCTTTGAATGAGCTGGTGACCAATGTGGTAATTGGCTTTCCACTGGTGAAGTATTGTATGGTTGCTGGTAGGTCTGGGAAGTCTCAAATGAAAATCTTTGTTCACATGTTGTTTGCCTGGGTCCAGATTCAACCATTTCTCTGTACCCATGAGTTTCCACAAAGTTCTCTCTCATCTTCCTGAAACAAGTCTTTGGATCTAGTCCTCTGGATTTCTGCACTTTGATGTAATCTTCAAGTTCATCTTGAAAAGAGTCATATGTCTTCTTTGAATGAGCTGGTAAGGAATGAGGTAACTGGTTTTCTACTGCATGTGAAATATTGTATGATCCTGTATATGTTTGGAAACTCTCAAATGGGACACTTTGTTCAAACATTCTATGTCTGGGTCTAGAATCAACTACTTCCCTGTATCCACGCGTTTCCAAAGAACTCTCTTCCATCTTTCTGAAACAAGTACTGGGCTCTAGTCCTCTGGATTTCTGCATATTGATGTAATTGGCACATTCACCTTGGTAAGATTCGTGTGTCTTCTTTGAATTCTTCACTAGATTGATGACAATGGATTCTCTGTAAAGAAGACAGTAGAAAATACTTATTACTAGATTGTTTTATTCTGGATATTTTCCTCACTCTCAAAAATATTAGTCAGAAAAACCAAAAAACCCAAACAAATTTTAAAAACTGAGCTCATTATAAGTGTTTTGAATCATGATTTTTTTATGCCAAAACAAAACAACAGGATAGTGAGATATCTTCCAGATACCTCGTAATTTTTATGTAAAAAATCACTTTTCTCAGGCCTGGGATAACAGGAGGGTAGGTATAAAGGAGAAGACATATTTGCTACTGTTGTAATACTGAAAATGTTAAGACATGTTGGGATGTGTGGGTAAGGATCATTAATATTTAATATCCTGACAGATGGTTTGATATGAATGTTATATCCTTCTCACATCTTTCTAAAAGTTTCAATTAGTCAGTTCCTTGTACAGATCTATAAATGTAATAGGTACTTACTTACTCTGGAACCCTCAGGTTTTTTTTTTAAGTCTAAATCTATAAACCATGCAATGCTACTCAGCCATAAGAAAGAATGAAACAGGCTCATCGCCTGTGGCTCAACGGGCTAAGGCACCAGCCACATACACCTGAGCTGGTGGGTTCGAATCCAGCCCAGGCCCGCCAAACAATGACGTCTGCAACCAAAAAATGGCTGGGCATTGTGGCAGGCACCTGTAGTCCCAGCTACTTGGGAGGCAGAGGCAGGAGACTCGCTCAAGCCCAGGAATTGGAGGTTGCTGTGAGCTGTGATGCCACAGCACTCTATCTAGGGTGACAGCTTGAGGCTCTGTCTCAAAAAAAAAAAAGAAAAGAAAGAAAGAATGAATGAATGAAACAATGTCTTTTATAGCAACTTGGACGGAATTGGAGGCCATTATCCTAAGTGAAGTAACTCAGGAATAGAAAAGTAAATGCTGCCATGTACCCACTGATAAGTGGGAGCTATGGTTATACAAGGACACACAGACTGACATAATGGAGATTAGGGTGTTAATAGAGGCGAGGATGGGAAGAGATGAGAGATGACAAAGTACTTAAGGGGTACAATGTACACGATTTATGTGATGGGCACACTAAAAGCCCAGACATTACCACTATACAATGTATAGATGTAACAGAATTCAACTTGTACACTCTAAATCTATTAAAACAAAAGAACGACCTGTAATATTGATAAGAAGGCATTCAATCTCGTTGAACATGATTTTCTAGGCTTGTTTTCCTTGGTCATGTTACTGTTACTCTTCAAATAAAGCAATTGTTCAGCAATCAACAATTCCCCCCACAAAAATCTAAATCCTAAATCTCGTCAGAAATAGTAGCATGGACTCTGTAGTTCTAGCTCCTTCGGAGGCTAAGGCAGGAAGGTCACTTGAGCCCAGGAATTCCATCTAGTATACCAAGATGATACCTGTGAGTACACACTGAAATCCAGTGTGGGTAATATAGTGAGACTGTTTCTTAAACAAAAACAGGGTCTAAATGTAGGTTAATTTTGCAAGTCACAAAATTTAATTCCTAAATATTTGAACTCAAATGACATAAATATTTTCTACTTGAATGAAATAATGTAACAAAATACCATGTCTTGATTTTTTAAAAGCAAAAAGCAAAATATATAATAGTTAAATGCCCCTCTGTCCTGCTACCTGAACTACCCAGTCACCAACTGTCCATTCAATTCTCCTGTCCTCAAAATAATATAATAGAATGGATTAAACATTCATTGAGCTCCAACTGTGTTCTAGGCCAGGAACTTTGCACATATTATATTTCATCATAGTAATCTCTTATTAGAGTTGTCCAAAGTAATGTACTTGGTAGAAAGATAGATCTGGTATTGGTTTTTTTCCACTCTTAATTTTTTTATTATATCATAACTGTGTACATTGATGCATTTATGGGGTACAATGTACTGATTTTATATACAATTTGGAATGCTTACATCAAACTGGTCAACATAGCCTTCATCTCACTTATTATGTTAAGACACTTATACTCTACTCTTAATAGATCTGAAATGTATCCTTGCAATATGCACCATAGGTGAGGTCCAACTGATTACCCTCCTTCTACCCAATCTCCTCCTTCCCCTCCTCTGCCTTCCTTCATCCTGGGCTACTGTTGTATTTTATCTTTCATATGAAAGTGTGGGTGATTATATATTGGTTTCATAACAGTACTGAGTACACTGGATACTTTTTCTTCCATTCTTTTTTTTCTTTTTTTTATTAAATCATAGCTGTGTATATTAGTGCAATCATGGGGTACAGTGTGCAGGCTTCATATACTTTACTAAGAGGAATATGTTCCAGGTCCATTCATGTAAACATAAAAGAGGTAACATCTCTATCTTTTATAAAGCTGCATAATATTCCATGGTGTACATATACCATATTTGTTAATCCATTCATGCATCCGTGGGCACTTAGGCTGTTTCTATGACTTGGCAATTATGAACTGGGCTTCAATAAACATTCTGGTGCAAATATCTTTGTTGTAAAGTGATTTCTGGTCTTCTGGATATATACCTAGTAGAGGAATTGCAGGATCAAATGGCAGGTCTACTTTTAGTTCCCTAAGTGTTCTCCAAACTTCTTTCTAAAAGGAACATATTAGCTTGCATTCCCACCTGCAGTGCAGAAGGGTTCCCTTTCCTCCACATCCATGCCAACAACATCTGTAGTTTTGGGATTTTGTTATATGGGCTACTCTCACTGGAGTTAGATGATATCTCAAAGTGGTTTTGATTTGCATTTCCCTGATGATTAAAGATGATGGGTATTTTTCCATGTGTCTATAGGTCATGTGCCTGTCTTCCTCAGAGAAGCTACTGTTCAAGTTTCTTGCCCACAATGAAATGGGATCACTTGTTCTTTTCTTATTAATAAGTTTGAGTTCTCTGTGGATTCTAGTTATCAAACCTTTGTCAGAAACATAACCTGCAAATATCTTCTCCCATTCTGAGGGCTATCTACATGCTTTTACTTACTGGGTTCTTGGCTGTGCAGAAGATTTTTAGTTTGATCAGATCCCAGTAATATATTTTTGGTGTTGCTTCAATTGCCTGGGGGGGGTCCTCTTCATAAAATATTCTTCCAGGCCAATTTCTTTAAGTGTTTCCCTTGCACTCTTAACTATCTTTATAGTTTCAAGTTTTAAGCTTAAATCTTTTATCCAGTAAGACAATTTTTGTTAATAGTGAAAGATGTGGGTCCAGTTTCAGTCTTCGGCAAGTTGCCAGCCAATTCATCCAGCACCACTTGTTAAATAGGGAATATTTCCCCCAATTTATGTTTTTTTAAATTTTTGTTTTTTAAATAATTTTATCAAATCATAATTACATACATTGGTGCAATCATAGGGCACAATGTGCTGACTTCATATACAATCTGAAATATCATACTGTTAAAAGATAGCCTTCATGGCATTTTCTTGATCACTATATGAAGACATTGATATTCTACATTTATTAAGTTTCACCAGTACCCTGCTAAGAAGCACAGTAGGTGTGAACCCACCAATTACCCTCCCCTCTTCCCTCCCCTCCCTTTCCCTTTTCCCTGTATTCTTGTGCTATAATTGGGTTTTAGCCTTCATATGAAAGCTATAAATTAGCTTCATATTAGGACTGAGTACATAGCTGGATAAGAATACCAGATAGAGAATCAAGAGATGAACCTAGACAGTTATTGTCATTTAATCTTTGATAAGCCTATCAAAAACATAAGAGTCGTTGGCAAAACCCCAATTTATATTTTTTTTATTTTTATTTTGGCACTGATGAAAAACTACTTACATTTGAAGGTAGTTGGATATAATGATCTTTTTTTTCTAATGACCTCAGCTATTGTTTTTGTGCTAAGGAATCCTCACATATCCCTCATTAGTTCATTATCCGCCAAGGAATTCTTCTAGGTTTAATTTTTTTTCTTTTACATTTAACCACATGAAATTCACCTCCTGGGAAGGGCAAAATAAGGATCTAACTTAAAATAATAATAATAATAAAAGAATCTAACTTAAATTTCTCAAATATGTAATTACTTCAATGTTATTGTGAATGTTCCCTTTCCCATTGTTTGTAAATTTTCTTCCATTGTACATTTAATTTATTTACTATAGCCCTCCCTTCTGTTTATTTATTTCCTTATTGCTTTTTGCAGTTTACCTAAAAATCTAAGTAGTTGAGTCATTTGTTTGACATATAATGGTTCACATCCATTTTAATATTTTTTCCTATTTTTTAAAATAATTTTATTAAATCATAATTGTGTACATTGGTGCAATCATATGGCGGAATGTGCTTCACATACAATCAGAAAGATTTTGATCATACTCTTAGAGATAGCCTTCATAGCATTTTCTTGATCACTATATAAAGACATTGATACTCTACATTTAATAAGTTTCACCAGTACCCTGCTAAGATGCACCGTAGGGGTGATCCCAGTAATTGCCCTCCCTCCACCCATCCTCCCCCCCTCCCCTCCCCTCCCTTTCCCTTTTCCCTGTATTCTTGTGCTATAATTGGGTTTTAGCCTTTATATGAAAGCTATAAATTAGCTTCATATTAGGGCTGAGTACATTGGATACTTTTTCTT
>CAUYON010110589.1:0-25467 GCA_963573935.1 Arctocebus calabarensis | reverse complement strand
GGCTGGAGGGGAGGGGAGGAGCCACGCAGTCGCTGTGGATCTTGGGGCCGCAGCGGTGTGTCCCTGTTCGCAGGGCGGCAGCTTCCACAGTGGCCTTCACTCCCATTCTTAAAGTCTTTCAGTGACATCCCAGTGTTCTTAAGAAACCCTAAATTCTCAACAAGACACACCAGATACTCCTTGATATGGTAATGGGCTGGTCTTCTTTCACTTTTGATTTGTTATATGCACTTTTTAATATACATCCTTTAAAATTATAAAAGTAAAGTGCAGGAAAAGAGTGTTTTCAGATAGAAATCACATTAAATGTAAAATCCTCCTGGTGAGAGAAGAATTGTATAGGAGGAACTGATGATTAAATATCAGCTAGGCTTGTGGAATACTTAATATTTGAGCCTGGACCCACGTTAAAATTAATGAATTCACAAAGTTGTCAAGTCACCAAGTATTGCAATCATGGGAAATTATGAGCTAGGTGTATGCAAAATATATGCAGTGTAATGATTAATTTTGTTCATCAAATAAACTTGGCCATGGGCATTATGACATTTGACCAAACATTATTCTGGGAAGGTCTGTAAAGGAGTTTCTGGATGAGATGACACATGAATTGGTAGACTGAGTAAAGCAGATTGCCTTCCTCATCCGATCTATTGAAGACCTGAATGGAACAAAAGGACTGAATAAGAGCAAACTCCTTTGGTCTGTCTGAGCTGGGACATTAGTCTTTTCTTGCCTTCAGACTCAGACTGAATCTTTGGCCTTTCTTAGTTCTCAGACTTCTAGACTGACACTTAGATCATTGTTTTTCTGGCCTTGATACTTGGACTAAAACTGTACTCTTGGCTCTCTTGGGTCTACTAACCTCAAATCTTGGAACTTTTCAGACTCCATAATCACATGAACTAATTCCTTATACTAAATCTCTCTATCTCTCTCTCTCTCTATATATATATGTATGTATGTATGTATATACACACACATATATACATAATTATATATGTGTGTGTATATGTATACATACGTATATATGTATGTATAATTATGTACATATGTGTGTATGTGTGTATATATATAGATTTATTATAAGGAATTAGTTCATGTGATTATGTATATATGTATACATATATATATACACATATATATACATATATAATTATATATAATTATGTGTATATATGTATATATACATACATAATTGTGTTTCTGGTTCTAAACATAATTTGGTACTGAGAATTAAGATGTTGCTATGATATGTAACTGAATACACAGAAGTGGCTATGGAACTGGAAAATGGGCTGAGACTGGAAGAATTTGAAATATATGCAAGAAATATGGATGTTAATGAGAGCACGTGTAGTGAAAATAAGATGGAGTAAATCAGGCTAGGGCTGAGATGACGCAGCTGGTCTGGCCAGTTTAGGTCCTATCTGACCTTCACCTCAATTCTCCCATTTTTGTTGTATTGTAAATTTAGCTATAATCTAAAAATGTGTTTCTTGAGTAGTTAAGAGCTATTGATTTAGGAGGTTAACTTTTGAATTAGAAATATTTTGGGTCATGGGTTATACTGATTGTTGTTGTTTAAGATAAGGTGAGGATAAGGGTGAACATGGTTTTTGCTTTTAACTTTTATGTATAAAATATGGTCTGGGAAATGAAAGACTAGAGCGTTTTTAGAGAGGCAGCTCTCACTGTTCTCCAGAATTTCTGGCCTGACAGATAAAGCTTGGTGGATCCATCCCTGTCTCTGCATATTGGCTGACAGTGACAGGCTGCCAGACCCTCTTTATCCAGTAACATTTTGGGAAACTATCATGAGGTTTCAGATAGAAATGAGGAACATGTTATTAGAAACTGGGAAAAAGAAAATCTTTGTTATAAATTGGCAAATAATCTGGACAAATGATTTTCTAGTGTTTTATGTAATTGATAAAATTTGACATTTAGCTGAGGAGATTTCTGAACAACGGATTGAAGGAGTGAGTTGGTTCCTCCTGACTGCTTACAGAAAAATACAAATGGAGAGAGCTGAATTACAAAAGGAATCATTAAGCAACAAATAACTAGAATTTGAGGGATTAGAAAACTTTCAGCCTATCTACATTATTGAAAAAAAATGAGAAAGCTTATTTTGAAGAGAACACTAAGGTTGTAGCTGAGAAACCATTTGATAAAAAGATCATAAGTGCTATTCATGGACTTAATCAGCCATCACAGTCAAAGCCAGGGTAGAGAAGGGATTTCACCAGCAAAAACAAAGTTGGAACTAAAGAGGACAGAGAAAGCAGGATGAAATGAAGCAAATGTGTTAACTTCTTGGCTTCTGCAGGAGCAAACCACAGTATACAAGGAAAGGGAAGAATGACTCTGAAGGGAATCCAGAAACTATCAGGGCTGCCATGGCCCATCACAGTCCCAGGGGACAAAGCTGTTTCTTCCTTGGTGTGGAGGGAGGGCTACTTCTCTGATTTCAGCAGTTAGTGTGATACTACCTAAATGCCTCCAGAGTGGGGCTTCCCTTTAGAAAGCTGCTGGGCAGAGCTTGCTCAAAGAATGAAGAGGAGCTCAGAGAGCTAAGTGTGCAGGTCACAGAGAGCCACAGGGGTGGGACTACTTGCAGAGTAATGGGCTTGATGCTGCCACCACAGTGGGCCTGGAGGGCAAAGCATTGAGCCAAAGAAGACTTTTTTGGAGCCTTAAGATTGAATGGAATTTGCCATGCTAGGCATTGGACTTGCTTGGGAGTCATCCTTTTCTTCTTTCTGATTTCTTCTTTTTGGAATAAGAACATGTGTCCCATGCCAGAACATAATCTGGTTACATAGGTTCATGGCTAGACAGGAACTTTGCATAGGCGAATTATACCTAGGATCTCCCCCATATCTCATCTGGGTATCTAGATGAGACTTTGGTCTTTAGACTTTAGAGTTGATAATGAAATAAGTTAAACCTGTTGAGACTGTTAGGTTATATTTTTGCATCTGATGAAGACATAAATTTTAGGGGTTAGGAATGAAATTCTGTGATAGGATTATCCACCCCCACCACATTAACCTCCAGTGTGACTAACTCTGAACATAGGATCCAGATGTAGGGGCTAAAGTTAAACAAGGCCCTCATCAGAAAGGACTGTGGCTTTATAAGAAAAAAGAATCCATCTTTCTCTCTTTTCCATGAGGAGATGGTCACTTATAAACCAGTAAGGGAGTCTGCACCAACACCTGACTGTGCTCTAGACTTCTAGACTCCAGAACTGTGAGAAAATAAATTGACATAATTTAAGTCAGAAATTTAATTTAAGTCACCCAGTTTATGGTATTTTGTTACAGCAGCTTGAGCAGACAACAACCTGGAAGAAGTAGAGAATAAATAGCACTGGATAGCACTTTCATGGAAGAATCTGGAAGTTCTTGCTAGGGTTGTTTAGTCCTCTATTGGTTATAAATGATAAACAACAATTACTATTTTTTGTTGTTTTATAATGCTTTTTATTTTGCACTAAATTCTTTCAGCAACAATGCAAGTGCATGTTTTGTGAAAAATTGAATTCTGAATTTCCATTTCTCAAGATAATTGAGGATGAATGTATAATTTGTGAAAATTGTTGACATTTACTATTCACTACGATGGACAATGCAGAAACGACTACCAGAAGGTGTGTTTACATATCATTTCATGAAACATTTCTTTTCATCTAAATTGCAGTGCTTGTTATTCTAAATTAGTGATGTTTATATAGATTCCAAGTTTGCTTGAACACATTTGAAACCTACAGTAATGGTGGTTAAAGTCATGGTTTTGAGCAAAAGACCATCATAGACAGTTAAAAGATGCTAGGATAGCATCAGAGTCATTAAATACTTTAGGTAGAAAATAAGTAAATTCCAATAATAGGAATTTTTTCCTGTATAATTCATGAAATCAAAGACAAGTTCTTAGAATTTCATTCTGCTGAAAGTGAAACATCTGATATTATTGTTCTATTCTAAACTTGATTAACTTCAAAATTGAGGAAGAATTGTTTTGTTTTGTGACAATAATAGGAACACAAAATATGTGGGGTAGAGTACAGCACTTTGGTAAAAACAATATTCTCACTAAATTAAGGAACTTATGGTGCAGAAATTTTTGTCTATCTGTGCTAGCATGCATATAAGTAATAATTACATTCAAATGAACAACAGTACCTACTAATTGAAATAGAACCTGTAGATGTCAAATTTATAATATTGTTACATATATATGTACAAATCAGCTTACTAAACAACAAAACTGTGGTTATGCAGAGTTGAATTAAGCAGAAAAAGCTTTGCCAGAGCTGCACATAGTTTGTCATTTACTATTAGGCATTGTTTGTTTTTAGAAATGTTTTAATCTTTGAAGAAATACTTTGAGTCAGCCTAAGTGTTCCACAATAGTAAAGAACCTTTTTTGTTAATTAAACCAGTGTTCTAAATTTTGGTTGCAGTTGTTCAAAATCAGTCAATTATCTTTAATTAAACTGTTTAATCAAGGGGATGCTAAAAAATTCCATTTGAAACTTCAAAAATTTGCAGTGATTACAACCCAAGCTTACAATCAGGGAGATATTGACATTTGTCCTTACAACAGCAGGAAAACAGATTAAATAATGAGAGTTCATCTAGTGTATAAAACTTAACTTTTTCCCATGTATTAAATGTTTGATGATTACTTTATAGCTTGATTTATTTAATATTTATGCATATATGCATATGTATTAGTACCTATTTAATACTACCCTGATCTAGATATAGAATATTCCAATACCTGGTAAGTTTTCTTTGTATTATTTTATAATTTTTCATTCTAAAATATCTGAAGTTTTGAATAGTCTGAAGAAACTTTGTGCTCTTTTTACTTGTGTAAATTTATATTCCATCCCTGAATACAATGTAATTGATAAGAACCATGACTTTGAATGTCTAAATTTGGATAGACATTCAAGGCTCACGACTTAACAAAACTTACCTATTCAGTTTGTCTCATAGAAAATATTTTCAAGAAAAACACTCAAAAGGAGGAAAAAGATGGTAAAAATGTTGGTGCTTAATATTCATATAATTTAATACAAATTAGAATTAAGAAAGTATCCTTTATTTAGCAGAATCCCTTGAGTTTACTGGGTATCACACAACCAGAGAGGGGGTATTTCTTAATTAAATATATACTTTATGGACATGATTCAGTTTAAGGTATTAATAATTTCCAATTTATTAGCAATAAAATGTAATTTTTAAAGATTACTAGCAGTTTTGTGAAAAAATAATAATGAATAGACAATAATAATAATAATTTCTAAATAATAATAATTATTAATAATAATAATCTATTATTTAGAAATAATACTAATGTGGAACAGATATGACTAAGAAATTGAACATATATGGGAGAGGTAACAAGATGGCAGACTAGAAGCAATCTACATGCACTGCTCTCAAGGAGAGGAAAGTAAGTTGCAGATGATCCCTCTCTCTGGATGACTCTTCTTGGAAAGAACATTGTAAATCACTGAGAAGAAACAGGCCACATTCAGAGTAAAAGAGAAGGTGACAGGGTGATTCATTTGGCAAAATGAAAGGGAATCTTGGGCAGGCATTCACACACAGAGAAGGACAAGAGGAGTCAGACCTCGGGCTCCACACTGACCCTCAGGAACTGTGGCCCAAGCTGTGAGGGCCTCCCACAACCACCACCACCACCATAAACACCACCATCACCACCACCACCACAGCAGACCTCTGGACTGGTAAAGAAGCTGCTTGGAGTCTGCAGAGACATTGTACTGGAGAACAGGCACAGCAGGGACCTGGTGGCTACCCACCCAGAGTTACTATAACCGATGCCATTCTGGCACTTGGATAAGGGGTGCAGGTCTTCATGGGGCTCAGCTTTGCAACACTGCCTTTGTAATACTCCCACAGGACCATTAAGGGAGAGGGCACTTGTGCCTTCCTTGTGCCTGGAATTGGAGCACCTTTCACTTCTAACTCAGAATCTGAGCTGAGAAGGTGCTTAAGTCTCCACAGACAATACCAGGGAAGCTTTGTTCCTGTGGGTCAGTGTGGAGTCCTGGGCCTCTTTCCTCTTGTCCTTCTCTGTGTGTGAATGCCTCCCCAAGATTCCCTTTCATCTTGCCAAATGAATCACCCTGTCACTTTCTCTTTTACTCTGGATGTGGCCTACATCTGTGGCACCTGAGTGGGGCAAGAGTTTCAGCTGCCCAAGAACCCTGGCCCAGGGCCCCACCCCCTGAAACTCTTATACTGCTGCCCACCCCATGGCTCCACCCCTGTGGCTCCTGTGGCTCCACAGCTCCCCCTCTGTATCCTCTGGTCCCTTGGCCCTGCCCGCACAGCTGCTGCCCTGCCTCTATGCCATAGTTCTGGCTCCAAGGCTTCTGCTACACCAAGGCTTATGACTTTGCCCCATGTGCACAGTTCCCAGGACTGCAAATCTGCCATAAGGCAATAACTTCTGGCCTAGCAACTTTGCCTCTAAGACTCCACCGCTGCTGCTGGGTCTGAAGCTCTTGCGCCTGAGTTGCCATCACTGCTCTCAGACCAAGGCTCTGGCCTTGTGGTTCTAGTGCTCCTGCAGGGCCCATGACTCTATCACTTAGATTTCAAAACTGTGCCTGGACCCCAAGACCCCACCTCTGAGTCTCCATCACTGCTACTGGCCCCATGGAACTAAGTAAGGTCCAGAGCTCCCCCAGGGATCCTCCAGCCTCAGGGCACCATTATCCATGAACCAAGTTCAAGCAAATGTACACAGCCCAGATACCCAGGTCCACTGCCTAGACACCTTCACTCAGGTGCCCCAGTATTTTTACAGGGAGACCCCAGGCAGAATAATTCCCCACAATGCCAGCCTCCGTAGAGAGGGTCTAACCCAGCCCCCAAGTCAAGCTTCCAGCAATAATCTGGGGAACATGCACTATCCTACATGAAGATCATCCAGCACTGGGTCGAACTGTGACAACCACAGGGGAATGGAACAAAACAAAATATCTGCCTTACAGGCTCTCAGGGCATCTACCCCTCCTCTGCTAGCTACACATTCCAGAGTAGGGCACAGAAATGTCATCTAAGGACATCCCTTTCTTCTTACTAAGTAGGAGAGTTCTTAGCACAGTAGATACGGTGCCTTGCAAACCTATTATCCCTGAGCTGAGAGAAGAGGATTCAGATGATAAGAAACCAGTAAACTTTGGCAACATAAAATCCAAACCAGTTTGACACTTCCAAGGGATCACAATGGATCTACAGTAGTCACCCAAACCCAAATGAAATTGTTAGAATGTCAGAATTGGAATTTAGAATGTGGGTGGCAAATAAGATGAAGGGAATTGAGGAGAACGTTGAAAAACAACCAAAAGAAGCCTCACAAATATTTTAGGAAATCAATGAAAAAAATGAAAAACTTTAACAATAGACTAGACCAAGTGAAAGAAAATTTTCTCAGAACTAGAAGACAAGGTTTTTGAACTAAGCCAGTCAAAGATGCTGAAAAAATAATAAAGAAGAATGAAGTATTACTTAAGAAAATTTGAACTTATGTGAAGGGAATACATGAATTATAGTTATCTGTAAGGGAGAAGAAGAAAGATCAAAACTCCTGGAAAATCTACTCAAGGTAATTATTGAGGAAAACTTCCTTGGTTTTGCCAGAGATTCAAACATACAGGAACAATATGGTAGATTAGGGCTGAGTGCAGTGGTTCACACCTGTAATCTTAGCACTCTGGGAGGTCAAGAGGGGTGGATTGCCTTAGTTCACAGGTATGAGACCAGCCTGAATTTTTTGCAAGTGTGAGACCCCCATCTCTAAACCATAGCTGGGCCTTGTGGCAGGTGCCTGTAGTCCCAGTTAGTTGGGAGGCTGAGACAAATGAATTGTTTCAGCCTAAGAGTTTGAGGTTGCTGTGAGCTGTAACACCACAGTCCACTACTGAAGGTGACAAAGCGAGACTCTGTCTTAAACAAACAAACAAAAAAACCAGGAAGATTCATAGCAAATGGGATAGACTCAAGACATACTCATCAAGTTAGCTAAAGTCAAAATGAAGAACATCCTACAAATAATAATATTAAAGCAATGAGTAACCTGCAAAGAAAAACCCATAAAGCTAACAGCAGAGTTCTTAGCAGAGACCCTACAAACTAGAAGGGATTAAGGTCCCATCGTCAGTATTTTTAAATAGAACAACTGTTAGCCAAGAGTCTCATATCCAGAAATGGAGAAATAAAGACCTTTCCGGACAAGAAAATGTGAAGAGAATTTGTCATTACTATATCTGTCCTGCAAGAAATACCTAGAAATACATTACACATAGAACACCACAATACCTACCCACCACTGTAAATCACTCCAAAGTTTAAGCTCACAACTCTGATAAATCAATAGCAAAACAGGGAAAACAAAGCAATAAGGTGCCACTCAACACGATGAACAGAGTAGCATCCCACTTATCAATACAAACACTCAACATAAGTGATCAGAATGCTCCACTCAAAAGACATAGGCTAACTGAATGGATGAAAAAACACAAGCCCAGTATCTTTTATCCCCAGGAAATACATCTAACCCACAAGGACTAACAAAGACTCAAGGGATGGAATGGGAAACAAAGATTCCTTGCAAATGGAAACCAAAAGAGTACAGGTACAGCCATTCTCATATCAGATAAAATAAACTTTAAAATATATGAATATACCAAGAGTGTGTAATTTCTTATGTCACTTTAATATTCATAAGATTAAAGATTTAAATTTTCTCTTTGATATACAAGGTTATATATTTTAACTTTTTAGGAAAAACTTTAAAACTTTTTATTAGAAAAGAATGTTGACTGTGTAGAAAAGTTGGAAGAATAAAAGTGTACATAAAATAGCCACATACCCTTCAACCATATTCACTTATTATTATTTTGTCTCTTTGCTTTTGCAATTTGTTTGTTCTTTTCTTTCTCTCTTTCTCTCTCCCAACTCTGAAATTTTTGAAAGTTGCCTATCTTCTGTATTTTCTGCCTGTCTTCTGTATTTCAGCATGTATTTCCTGAGGGTAAGAATATGTTTTTACAAAACCACAGTACAGTTACCACTACCAGTAAATTTAGTACCTATATTATGCTGCCATTCTAATCTAACCACCTTGTAATAATTTTGTCAATTGACCTAATGATATTCTTCATAGCATTTTTTTCCTTCTAGGTCAGGATTGAGGATTTAGTCTAGGATCACATATTTCATTATTTGTTATAATAATTATCTATGATATCCCAAACTGGGTGGATTAAAATAATTTATGATCTACAATTTCTGTATTTCATGAATTTGGAAGCATCCTGGCTGAGTCTCTCTTGACGTTCCAGCTAAGGTACTGACAGAGCTGCAGTCATCTGAAGGCTTGACTGGGGCTGGAAGATCCACTTTCAATGTGGCTTACCCTATGATTGGCAGATTGGCTCTGGTTGTTGGAAGAGGCCTCAGTTTGTTCCCACACAGGCCTTTCTCAGACTAACGTAGTTGGCCACTGGCTTCCTCCAGAGTGAGCAATTCGGGAAAGCAATACAAAAGAGGCAATACCTTTTACTCTCTGGTCTCAAAATCTCACACTACCACTTTGCTAATGCTGGGGGACTCCACAGGGTGTGGATATCATGATTGAAGGTCATCTTGAAAGGTGGCTGCTATACATGTCATGTCTCTTCTTTTCAATTTTAGTACAAAGGCTTACTGTTAAGAAAAAGTGTTTTAGAGAGCTATTTTATAAATTCACCTATATAATAAAATGTTATTAATCAAATGAGTTATTTAATTATGTTTATTGCCATTTTTTATTCCCAAATATGTCTCAGTTTGGAAAACAACTTGCATAGTTACCCTAATACGAGGTTATAAAGCATTTCTTTCTAAAGTTTTCTCTGAAACCACTCCAGAATCAATTAATTCTCCTCTTTACATACACTCCTCATATCTTGAACATTTTCTTACATGACATTTATTCAACATTCTCTTCCTCTATAGAAGGCAACCTCCACAAAGGCAAGAACTATGTTTAGAACTAGGTTTAACATGAATTAGTAGATGAAAGACTACACTAATTGCCAACGTTGTTTTAGTCTGCAATCATTATAATTAGCCATAACTATATTCCAGGGATATGTAATTATATAATAAAATATCAAAATATTTAGCCAGTTTAAATGCCAACTAAAGCCCCTTTCTTTCTTCATTTTTTCCCTCAATAAACGTTTATTGAGCATGTATGCTCCAGCAACTCTTCTAAAGGCTGGGGATTCAGCGATTTTGGCAATATATATAAAGTTCTTTTTCTTACGAAGCTCCTGTTCAGGGAGAAACAGACTAAAAATGAGGCAAATGAGCTAATAGATAAAAAAAAAATTCCTAATAGTGATGAACAACAGAAGATCATGATGTGATAGGTTGTTACGAGGAATGATGAAAAGAAAAAGCTACTTTGTCCAGGAAATTACACATGAGTGCTCTGAGGAGGTGGTATTTGAGCTAAGATTAGGACAACAAGGAGACATCCATTGTAAGATCAGCAAGCTCTTTTTGCAGAAAGGAACTATGTATGAAACAGAATAATTAATTTGTTTCAGAAATACCAATATGCAAGAGCAATGAGAGATTATGTCATATTCAGTCATGAGAATCATCCTTAATTTTTTACAAAATTGATTTAATTTCTTTAAATGAAAAATGTGTTCCTCTAGATTATTGCAATTACTATTAATATTACAGCATTATCACTTGCCTTTATTCAGTTGCTGTTGTCTGGTGAATACCAACAAGCTTAACCAATGTACTCACCTTGCACTTTTTGAATTCAAGCCACCTGTGAGTGTTTAATACTGTGTTAATGCATGCAGCCGGTTGTATTTCAGCTCAAAATAGAGAACTATCTCACTCTTAGTTGGGAGGGATGGAGAAATCCTCTCTTCTTCCTTGAAATCATTCTGATGTATTTGGACTGCTCAAGCAATGAGATTCAGATATGAAAATACAGCAATTTAAGTCATGTGGATTTTTTTGTTGTTTGTTGTTTGTTTTTAGGTCATGTTCTTAAGCTGGCTTTTGACACATGTATTCCTTACCATGGTGGAAACATTTATTTTACAAATGAACTTTGACAAGGATTTTTATATCAGAATGAGCCCACACTGGGATTCCATATTGCTGAGTATGCACTTGAGTTTATAAATCTTGATTACAGCAATATATTTGTCCCTATTCTGCAACATAAATAATTGAATAAACTAAATATTTGGTCAAGTTGTCTTGTGCTTGTAATTTTATTATTCTAAGTTATTTATTCCTTAGTACATTAATTTAAGTATATCCATGGCTCATGGTGCTTTGTGCAGCATATATATTCCTGAGAAATCATGTGCAAATCCAACTATTGTAAATTCAATTTTTTTGTTTTTTGAGACAGAGTCTCACTATGTTGCCTCAGTAGAGTTCATGGCATCACAGCTCACAGCAACCTCAAACTCTTAGGCTTAAGCAATTCTCTTCCCTCAGTCTCCCAAGCTGGGACTACAGGCACCCGCCACAATGCCCGGCTATTTTTTTGTTGCAGTTGTCATTGTGGTTTAGTTGGCCCGGACCAGGCTCGAACCCTCCAGCTTTGGTGTATGTGGCTGGCACCGTAACCACTGTGCTACAGGTGCTGAGCCAATGTAATTGTTTTCTAAAAGCGTAAGAAGAGTTTGGATTTTAAAGGAATCCTGTGGACTCATTTTTCTTAGTAAGAATCTTTTCACAGCATGAGTCATCACTTTTTATTTTATCCATAGGTCAGATTTTCATGAATCAGGATTTTTTAGAAAGTATCAATATGTATCACATTCCTCATTCACAGACACTGTTGTATTTTTAGAAACATTTTAATACCTGTATGTAATCTATAATCATGGAATCTATTTTAAAAATTATCAAAGATGATGACAAACAGACCCTGTGTCTATCTTATTCACAAAACAATGTCTACAATAGTCTTTGAACTCTGGCCTTTTCTAATTGATTTTTTATCTGGTTGGCCTCAGTATTGCATGCTAAGAGAGAAGACAGTCTGTCATGCTATATCCTTTCTTTCCCCAAATTTATAGCTATTTAGACATGTCTTAATATTGGACTTCACGGGGTCAGGGTCCTTAGAATATTATTTCTTCCATATTGTTTTGGGAATAGTGCTTTTTTTTTTCTTTTGAGATAGTCTCTCACTCAGTTGCCCTGATTAGAGTGCCATGGCATTAGAGCTCACAGCAACCTCAAACTCTTGGGCTTGAGCAATCCTCTTGCCTCAGCTTCCCGAGCAGCTGGAACTATAGGCACCCACCACAACATCTGGCTAATTCTACGATTTTTTTTTTTAAGTATAGATGGGTCTTGCTCTTGCTCAGGCTGTTCTTGAACTCTTGAGCTCAAGCAATCTACCTGCCTCCTAGCCGCCCAGTGTGCTAGGATTATAGGTGTGAGCCACCATGCCAGGTCTGTAATAGTGCCTCTTTTTACATAAAACCTGTAGTTCTTAAAAGAAGATAATAGTGTAAAGTGCATGAATTTTATATTCAAAAACACATATTTTAATAATGGCTCTGTTTTTTATAAACTGTGTGATTTTAGCAGTTTATTTACATTTCCTGGATTCTGATCCTTTTCTGAAAATCAGATGATAGCTCAAAGGGATTTTGTGTTGATTAAAGGAACTAAATGGTAACTATAATTGATATTAACAAGTGGTACTATAACTTGAAAGATATTTAGAAAAATAATGGATAAAGTGAAATATATTTTATTTATTGTTTTTTAAAAAACCCAATAGTTTGAAATTGTGTTTGATCCTTTAATAATAGTCTAATATAATATTACATATAAATCATTTTCTAGTAGTAATTGTTCAGTAACATTTTTTTAAAAAGCCTATAAAGTTGTGGCAGGCACCTGTAGTCCCAGCTACTTGGGAGGCTGAGGCAAGAGAATTGCTTAAGCCCAAGAGTTTGTGGTTGCTGTGAGCTGTGATACCACTTCACTCTAGAGAGGGTGATAAAGTGAGATTCTGTCTCAAAAAAAAAAAAGAAGCTTATAAAATGTAGTCTTAGAACTACAGCTGAATCACATTACTGACATAATATTTTGTTTTCTTGATTTGTTTACTTTTAACACAGTTCACTTAGTACTATACAATTATTTACACAGAATAGGATTACGTCAATATGTAACAAAATACTAAGTTCAAACACCTGAGTAGAAACAAAGGCTGTTGAAAAAATAGTTGTGATATTTGTAATTGTCTAAAAACCTTTAAGTTTGTAAGAAAATTTGTAGAAAGTTTTGTTTAGTATCGTAAAACAATATTGATTCACTGAAGTACAACAACAGCAACAAAAATAATCCCCAGAATAAAATAATTGAAAATAGTCACGTATTGTTCTTTTTCCTTTAAATGAGTAATATCCCTTTCATTTTTATTTTCATTTTACTTTAATTTTTTTACTAGCATAATTATATGTCAAAGTTCAAGAAAATGTTTACTGTCTGCATGACCATAATATCATTTCTGTTCTGACAAGCATTAGTTAATTTGAATTCTTGATACTTACTGAAAATAATTCATAGAGGATGGGAGGGGTATTAGAAATGATTAATGGTAAATGTCAAATATTCTGGGTAAAAAGTTGACAATTTTGAGTAGTTAACAAGAACTCCTCGGTACTATTTTGACAGTGAAAATATAAGACATGGACTATGAAAAGATATTACCACAAGAGGAACTGATAGGATGTTTGTAGCTAGAATAAGAGGAGACTCCTAAAAATTATCAAGAAAAGAATAAGTCACAAGGGACTTTGCAAAATCATTGTGACTTATATTCAAAATGAGAATCCTACCAGTATTAATAAAATTAAAAGAACTGCCAATTTTGCAAATGGATGAGGATGGAAAGCCAAAAGGAACTTCACTACTTTGCTATGGGCCTGAGTAAATTGGCATAGGTTTAGGAAACTTTTTTAGAAGTTCAAAAATTGAAGTTAAGCATTTTCTCTGGGCCAGCAGTTCCACTCCTATACATACCAACACATGTGCACCAGATGTTTATAAGAATATTCACAGCAAATACAAGGGCATTTATAGCAATATCATTCATAATAACCCCAAATTGGAATTAATCTACATTTGCATCAAAAGTAGATTTAATAAACTTGAGCACAATGGAATACTACATAGGAATGAAAATGAATGAACTCCAGCTACAACCAACCGGGGGCATCTTGCAATCACAAGTCAGCAAAAGGAGTCAGAAATTAAACATGTACTGTGTGATTCTTCTCATAAAATTAGATTGAATTTAACTGTAGTCCTTAAGGATTTCTATTTAGTAGGTTCTTTGAATGAAAAACAGGCAAGGAAAACTATAGTGTTAAAGGCAGAAGACAATTTATCTTTGAGGAGCTTGACATTTGGTCGGATAGGACAGGAGTTTGTGGAGAAAATGGTGTTCTAGCAGTTGATTTGTTAGGCTGAGTGTTTGCTTTATGATAATTGCATGAGCCGAACATCTTTATTTTGTGTACTTTGTATGTGTTTGATTTCTCTGTAAAATGTGGAGGTTTTTTTTTTTTTTGCTTTTTAAGAAAAGAGCTGTTTCTGATACTTTTTGGCTTTCATTTCATGGTATTATTTTTTGCAACACTGACTGAAAGGCAGATGTGACTCTAGCAGACAGGGCAGTGGAGAGTTTTTATGAAAACAACAATTAAGTCATCAGTCAACAAAACACCAAACCCACAACATCTGGAAGACATCAATGGGCAAATCAGCTCTAAGGCTCTCTCTTCCTTGTGGAATGCCTGACAACTAAAACAGACTTAACATTCCAGCTCTCTACCACCTAATGTCTAAGGTACTTAAAGAAAAGATCACAAAGTTTCCCCTTTAAACCTCCTACCACCCTGGTTCAACTGGTGCAGTGTCTCGTGAGTCCCTGGGCTTCATATGTGGCACCTACCACAGAGTTGTGTACGACTGCAATTCTGGACGGGGGATATGATGTTCTTTGATGTGTTAAACACTCCTTCTTGGTGGATTAGAGTTTCTTATAGGGCCTTTCAGTGAACCATGAAAAGGTTATTGGTTCCATTCCAATTTAATTTGTAAATTAAATGGTTCTCTTGCACCATTGCAGCAAGAGACATGTTCTAAAAAATAGATTCTGTAATATTTTGTATCTTTGCCTATCCCTGGTAGCTTTTTTCTTTATTAGTAAATACAGCAGCCTTTTTAATGACTAAAAACCTACAACCTTGAGATCACTCGTTGTATTCTGCTTTTCATAATGAAAAAGTGGATAATTATAGACATAATAAAATTTGGCAATAAAATTATGGAGAAGCATGAGGAAAACTGAAAACTAAGTTTTAGTTTTAAAACAGAAAATTTTAAGCAAAACGTTTTAACACTAAGTTTAGGAACTTAGAGGGTGATTGCATTTTAAATAACATTTGATTCTTAAACAAAAATAAATTACTGAAGAATGTACAGACAGACATACAACTGTGAAATAAAGACAATATAAAGTTTCTACAAATATCAAGAACAGGCAATGAAGCCTTCCCTCAGATAAGTTAAAAATACCCTACTTTCAGTTTTTTGTCCACAAATAGCCCATATCAACAATTTTAGACAGGGCCTTTGATTTATAAGCAAAAATAGGACAACATTTCTGAAGAAAGAAAATAGCTATACTTATAATAAGAAAGAATAATATACTAAATAAATGAGCAAACTGAAAAATAAAGGTCTTTTGGAAATAATGGTAGAAGCTTAATTTTGCTTTAATGTATAAAAATTTAAGGAGTCAATGCTAATGTAAAAATATATATTATTTTAATATCATGGGCTCGGTAACAGATACAGCAGCAAGGATGGGCTAACAGGATTCAACGTACTCTCTTCTGATTGATAAAAATCATCCAGTTCTTCCACATCCTTTGCTGGGATGTGCCTTCTACCAGTTGCCACACCTTTGCCTCCCTCTGATTGTTACATGCTCCTTACGAACACGGCATTTGCCTATCAGAGCATTTCTATGGTGTCCAGATCCAAAAATATTTTGCATAAAATGAGACAATCTCATTTATTTTCTTTCACCTTTTTCCATATAAAAGGTACATTCAATCTTTTTATTCATTTTTTTATTACAAATGATCTTGATCATAAAAATCAATATGGTTGTATTATTCTTTCTGCCTGTTAGGCCCTGACCAGTATTTCTAGCCTGATATTTTCTTCCTTTCCAGCTTTGGAAATCTATTTTTACTCAATCTAAGTGGGTTACTAACCTAGTCATCTTCTAGGCTTGTATCTAAGTGACTATTAGAACGTACTTTATGAAGTTTGCAGTGACCCTCTATTCCTCTCATATAAAATATCTCTAAGATATCAGTGACAGTCAGATACCATTTCTAGGGAAAAGCTACTATATTTCCTCCAAAGTCATAATTGTATCAAAGCATCCAAGGACAATGTTTTCAGACTGAATTCTAGTTTTTCCCTAAGATGTGTAAAAAAGGAGTGATAAACCTATAATTCAGAACCCACTCTGAAACTTACATGGAAATTATGTATTTATAATATTCCTGATGAAAGAATGTAGGTCAACGACCAAAAGGAAACAGACAAGGAAAGCACAAAAGGAAACAGACAAGGAAAAAATATCCCTGTTTCTTGACTATCGAATAAATGTCTTGTAATGTTAAAATGCCCCTTTAAAGAATACTGAGAGTGTTGGCTGACAGCCTACCAGATGAGATGTCTAAGCCACCTGGTGAGCTCCCCCTAGTGCTGAAGGGACGGAAGAGTCACACTGAAAATGGTTCCTGGAGTTAGAGATTAAAATAAATAGGTAAACTGCACAAGCTAGATTTTAAAATGGTATCTCTGCAATGCTCATGTTATGAGTGTGCACATAATTTTTACTGAAGTCTTCCTGAAGCTGATGCCTTTGAGCATCCAGGCATTGCACTCCACCTTCTGTGAATATCATTTTGTCTCACACATCATACTCTCAATCATGGGAACTACAGGGACTTGAAGTCATTTCAGTTTTTTAGGGAGAAGGGCTTTCCCCAAAGAATTTTAGCATCTTTCTCCATTTCATATAAGATACCTGTAACATGAGGAAAATTAGGCTACCAAGTGTGACTCTGTCCACCATCCATCACCTCCGCTTAAACCCTGTCAACCCTAAACGCTTCCTCTCTCAATCTGTCCTCCTTCCCGCAAGCCAGGGAGTGCTCAGCCTTCTCCTTGCCAAAGTCTGCCCCTCATCTTTGCCCTTGATAACGCCCCTTCACCTTTCTTTAGGAATCTTATGCCACCAACTGTCCTCTCTGGCCCATGAATTTGCCCTTTTCCACCTCTTTTTGTACCTCTCTTTGTGCTTATAATGTGCTCAATACTCTCTCATCCTAAAAAGAAATTCCTTGGATGTACTTTATTCCTCAGTACATTACGTATTGTCTCTCTCATGTCCAAATTCTGAACAAATGTGGTGTCTACTTATGGTTTTTCTTGTTTGCTTTTAAATTATGCTGCTCAGTT
Organism: Arctocebus calabarensis; assembly: GCA_963573935.1. Classification (NCBI taxonomy): domain Eukaryota; kingdom Metazoa; phylum Chordata; class Mammalia; order Primates; family Lorisidae; genus Arctocebus; species Arctocebus calabarensis. The sequence continues at coordinate 7,810 of CAUYON010110589.1, read as the reverse complement.
TCCTGATCTCAAAAGTATAAATAATTGCCTCCTAATTACCAAATCCTATGAACCCATTTTATTCCTTTTTTACACTACTATATTAATAGCACATTTGATGACCCTCTTAAAACATACTACTCTGTTTGTTGAACCTTGTTTTCTTCTTTCATATTTCACAGCTGGTTCCTTTTCAGACTTCTTAAATCCTTGCCTTAGGAAGATAGGATTAGGTAAACTATCTTCCAAACTCAATTTGAAAACTGCTATGTTTTGTATGAAATAAAATCCTTTGTAAAGGGGGAGTCATCAGATATAATCAGATATTTCTGTAAAACAATTATATTTATTTCCCCCCAGTAAAGTCACCTGAGATGTCTATTTCAACAGGTAATTGAGCAACTGGCTTTGGGATTGGACTTTGATGCTTTGAGTAATAATTGCCATTATTTTTAACATTGTTTATTTTCATATTTCTTTTTGCCTTTGGAGTTTGAAATGAACTCTATCTCCAAGGAAAAAAAATCCAGAAAGTATTGAAATTGTTTTCCTGAATTCTAACAGGACTAGAGCTCACAAACAAGGGTTCCATATCTCTGAGCTGTCACTTTTTGCAGGGAGTCTAGGAAAACCCAACCCTGACTGCCCCTGTTAGAGCCACTCTTCATCCAAGGCTATAAAATAGCACTTTCATTGATGAAAAAACTAGTCCATATTATGACCTACTGTAGAAATTAGCCAATAGCTGTTGGTGTGACTCCCCACAAATGAATAACTTCATTGAACTGAGCAACCCAGGGAGGCCAACACCAGCAAGCACTCTGCAAAGAGAAATAAGGGTGTGGCCCCCTCCAACATTCCTCACTGGCTTTTATTGAAATCTCAGGCATGAGAAAACACAGTACAGCAGAAAGCTTCAAAGGGAGAGTCAAGGTTAAAAAACAAGTAGTTCTTCTTTAACTGCATGATTGAACTCAGAACATATACTATTATTGTACTTCTGTCTTGCCTTAATCTTATCACTGTTAACATATGACTCAGGGCTGAAACAGCATGCTGTGTATAGTGAATCCTGTTTTTAGTATTCATGGCCAACAGTGAATTTTGGTATCTTCTCAGATTACTCTGTCCCTCATGCTTAGCAGCTTTAACCTCATACTCTAGCCTACAAATCACTATACACAAAAATTGGTGTTGGTCAGAAAGCATAAAAGATAATGCTTTGTACCCTCAACAGTGGTGCACCACTGCTGTGCTTCCAGGGGGCATCATTGCAGGCTGCTTGTTTCTATGGGCCTTAGCCCCATGCATACATTAAGAATGGGACATACTCTACCAAGAATCACTGACACCAATAAAGAGCCAATTTAAACTTTCAAGCATTTAATATTTTGCAAACATTGCAAATATAATCCCATATTTGCCAAAAAAAGTTCACATGAATATTAGTAGTCATAACCAAACTAGAAGATTTAACTGATGACAGATGCTCTTTCACCTGATGGTGGCCCACATTAAATAATTTTGATGAATCAGCAAATAAATGTGATACCATATAAAACAAATATTAAATTTAATATAAATTCATATTTATATTAAAATATACATAGAAATATGGATTAAAAATCAATGCTAACTATATGTATAATCAATATGTATATGCATGCATATATGTATATAAAATATACTTTGAATATATTGTAATTGTTATAATGAACAAGTACAGAAATATGTCTCACTTTTCCCCCCCAAAAGTACTCAATTTCCAAGAAATTTATGCTTCAGCAGCCCTTGTAACAATAAATAAAGATCTAAGGGTTAGAATGTGATTCAGAGATATTCAGAGTCTACAATTTAATACCCAAACAGAAGGAGTCAGTATAAATCCTGGGAATTTCATTGTCTGCTGCCAGAAAACCTATTTAATTATGAATGAGAAATGCTTAGAAATGTTCCCTCTTTAGGGATCACAGTCCTTATATGGAACATAAGACCTCGTAAGCCCTTTAAAAATTACCCATCATAAGTACACTGTTTTCCCCATTCACCATTAAGGAACTCTGCACTGGATTAAGTCTGACGCCCCTCAGTACATTGCAAAACTGGTCATGAGAGCACGGTGCTATTTCCTTGCATTGTCAGAGCTTTTGTTACTGGGCCTGTTTTTAGTTATTGTTATTATTATTTTTTTTTTACCTGAGTTGACTTGATGTGATTTCCATATTATGAATTGGATTCAACTGTTCATAGTAACTTAGATGCACACTTAAAAGTTTTTTTCACTATAAAGTTATTTACTCTAAGTATCTTGGCCTATTATAATATGCCAAAGCAATTAAATGGAAAACACAGTGTCAATGTGCGGATATCGTATCCTTTGCTGACTCAACTGTCCCAGGTATGTTCCAGAAAACCAAAAATTCTCAAAACCTGCTCAAGTTTGGGCTCAGAGTAGTGTACATGGAACTGATCTTTATTAGACATTATTTGCTGGGTTGGTTAGTTGGCTTCTGGGACAGGAAGTATATTTCACAGGTTTAAATCTGCACTTAGCAGATATTCTAATTTAGGATGTATTCAGTCTCATGTATAAAATGTGTCTGGAACCAGAACTTCTTAATCGGTGCGCAGCAGTGTTCCTTGAGTTGCTGGCAGCTGAAATGTGAATCTTAGGCTGTTACGGTGGCCAGGAGGGGCCGCCTGAGGCGGTGGACATCTCTCAGCAACTTGTTCCCATTTGAGAGGATTCTGTTCTCTTTTTTCAGTGAACCCTATAAAAATGATTTGATACGCAGCCATATGTGTGAAGATTGGAAAGAGCTAATAATAGATGTTTGATTTGCATTAAAGTAAAACATCTAGAGGTAAGTTTTCTAGAATTAGTTCCATGGCTCAGTAATGACGTCAAGGACCTGGATCTTATTTCATTCCTCTGTTTTACAATTCTCATGCTGTTGAAATTTGTCTTCATACTTGTCACCTCATAGTGACAAGATGGCTGAAAAGCCCTAGCTTTCACACCCAAAGTAGGAGAAAGGGACGTGATCAAAGGAAATCTTTTCTTCATGTGGTCCTCACTTTCAGAAAGGAGAAAACACTTCACTCAAGAGATCTACTGTGCTCATCTCTGCAGCATTGACTGGAATGGGGCTACTTCATGTGAACATTGACACAGGGGTAGGATAACCACGAGTGACCTGGACACTCATGCTGACTACAGGTCCTCAATTCAGATTGGTGATTAGAAAAAGCACAGGGGATTTGTTTTTAAAACATTGAAACTCTTCTGTATGCCACTATAATGGTGGATAAATGACACTATGCATTCATCAAAACCCACAGAACTGTATAGCATCAGTTAACCTTAGTGTATGCAAATTTAAAAAGCCCTTTAAGAAGTCAGAGGGCCCCAGAACAGAATGCAGACTGTGACAATAGAATCTGTGTAACAAATGTATGAAATGACTTCACTGAAGGGGTTTGGGTAAAAGGGTGACCCTCTAAGTTACTATGAAAATGGGTAGAAACTGTAAAACTGAGGACAAATGGAACTTTTGTCTAATTGATAAAGTTTCTCCCTCAGCATGGAAGTATAAATTGACAATTCTGCAAGAACCACCCATGTGTATTAAAAATGAATAATTAGGGCGGTGCCTGTGGCTCAGTGGGTAGGGTGCTGGCCCCACATACCAAGCGTGGTGGGTTCGAACCTGGCCCCGGCCTAACTGCAATGAAAAAATAGCTGGGCATTGTGGCAGGTGCTGTGGTCCCAGCACTCGGGAGGCTGAGGCTGAGAATCGCCTAAGCCCAGGAGCTGGAGGTTGTGAACAGTGTGATGTCATGGCACTCTACCAAGGGTGATACAAAGAAGAAGAAGAAGAAGGAGGAGGAGGAGGAGGAGGAGGGAGGAAGAAGGAGGAAGAAGAAGAAGAAGAAGAATTAAATAGATGCATGAAAAGTGGTGGGAGCTAGGTGTCCCACAGTTGGAATAGGAAGTTATAGAGGAGCAGAATGATCCATGTGGTCACAGATCAGAATTGAAGACATTAATATGTTGGGGGAATGAAATATTTTTCCTTCCCATAGTAGGTTCATGGTTGAGGCCCCTGTAAAAGATGCATTCACACGTGAAAAACATGTAGTTTATTTACTATAAGTTTTATGTAACATGGAAGACTTCAGAAATGAAGATTCAGAGAAACAGGTAAACCTGTGCACTGATTAATGCTAGGTGTGATGGAGAAGTGGACAGCTGTGGAAGGTGTGAGTGGACAGCAAGGATAAGATGTAATAGTCATAACATGGAAGGAACTTAGCAAGGCCTGCTTGTTCATATTCTCTGTGTTCTTGTGTCTCCAGTGGTAAGGATGTCTCTGTCCTCCTGATAGAGAGAGGGAACTGCTGCAATGAGGGTCTTATGACCTGTTTGGGGGAGAAGGGTGAAGGGAAGGTCTGAGTGCATCTCAGAGCTGCTTCTGCTGTTTTCCCAAATGTGAAGGAGTCATATGTCAAGGTGGCATGTCCTGAACCCCATTAGATATGAACTCATATTACCTTAGTATAGATACAGGTGGATACATACCAAAATATTTAAAGATATGTGCACATACACAGGTCAGTATGCACACGTATATGTCTTTCCTCTGCCACCTGAGGAGACATGGAATGAACAACACCCCAGTAGCAACAAACACAAGTAGTGCCATGATCTTGGTTTCTAATACCATTTTTCAGTAACAGAACCAGAGATCCTTCCACAAATGGAGGATTCCATGGCTAGGGCAGGGGGTATACTAGATGAGCCTGGGTTATTTTGTAATGATAATTACAGAAATAATTACGATGACAAACGTATGTCCAAGGGACACAGGAAGCAACTGAAAGAGTTACCAATGGCCAAAGCTGCAACAATTTGAAAACAAAATAAAACAAGCAGTGTTACAATATAACCCAAAGTATAAAATAAATATCTGAGTCTATACTGATACATACTACAAATAAATGATTGGATCAATTAATACACATGGAAGAATTACAGATAATTATGTAAGTACTCCTACAGTTCTGTAAAGAAGCAAAATACATAACCAAAATTAACAGGAACATATAATTTGGGAAATGCTTAATGGATTCTTCAATGGATAAAATACAAGTTTTAATTCCTTTTAGAGAAGGCTTTGAAGGCATTTTTCCCCCCGATTTGGCTATTAAGTTATACTGAAACATAAGAAGAAACTTCCTTTTAGTGAATAGTAGTACTGCCTTATTTAAAATTGTACCTTTGGAAAGCATACAAGGTAGGAATGAAAGGGAAAATTTACACCTGTTATATTTTAAAACACAGTCGCTTTCAGCTCTGCAAAACTTTGTGCTAACCAAGAAATATGGGTATAAGAGCTAAGTGTGTCATTGGTTTTTAATTCAAATAAAACATTCAGTCTGTCTCCTTTCAAATTCTTTCAAAATGGGCCCTGATGGAATGGATTGGAGGTAAATCTTTCACAACTTACCCCTCTGAATCTAGGGGCTTACGTTCCTAGCGGACTGGAAGGCTAGGTAGGAGGCAGACCCCGAGAGACTTAGAGCAAGAAGTCCAGGCATCTGTGTGCACTTGCCCTGGCCATGAGGGCCCCTTCACTCTCTATGGTGAATATATCCTGCTTTGCAAGCTTTCTTACTCTGTAAGCAAAGTACTTACTTTCTCTTCTTCAATAAATTTTGTTTCACGTTTGCCTGAAAAAAAAAAAAAAAAGATTTCTAATTTTGTGAGTTTCTTGTTTGAAAAATGAAGTGTTAGATCAGATGAGGTATTAAACTAATGGCACCCAGAAACACAGTGGGTATACTTCTTTCTTTTGAATCGTGAGGGCTAGGATCAGGGCATTGCCCTTTCAGGATGTGTTGGGCTAACCCCTGACCTCTGGCCCTGTAGCATGGCCTCCATTGCGGAGCAGAGGGGCCCGTCCCGCCCACATAAGAAAGGAAATGGTCCAGGAGCAATTATTTCCATATGTATTTCCAGAGCTGAGGCACAGGAGAACTTTGGAGCCAGCAGGAAAGGGAAGCAATTTATCCTCTTTCACATCCTTCAGAAGCTTCCTGGGGAGTTCATGACCTTGATCTATGAAACACCTTTCTTGGTATTGATTCTTGAAAGGAAGTCAACAGCAACCTTGAGTTAAGGATGTGTAATTCTGAAGCTCACCAAATAACCTTGTTTAGAAGTATAGCTTGTGAACCGATCTCTTTGTACACAGGTTTAACAAAATCTATTTAGCAGAATTTGGAATTCTAATTTTGCCTATTATGAGGCAATATATGTTTGTGTCACGCACAAGGGAGAGCATGGGATTCTTGCATTTTGCTTTGTCACAAGTCATATTTAATCCGGTAATAATATTCGAGGCTTTAACTATTAAATTATTTAATTGAAGTGTAATCAGCAAATAAAATACTACAATGACCTTTTTCTCCCATTACAGCATGAAGTATTGGGGCAGCGCCTGTGGCTCAAGAAGTAGGGTGCTGGCCTCATATACCAGAGGTGGTGGGTTCAAAACCCAGTCCTGGCCAAAAACTGAAAAAAAAAAAAAATGAAGTATCTAAACAATGTCGTGTCTAACATCAATGGAGGAACATTCATTTTTTTACTTTTCTTTATGTTCTTTTCCTAGACACAGTTTCCAATCAACTCACTCACATAACCCACAGATTTATATCAACAGAGAGAGAGAAAGAAAAAAAAATTGATTTCTCACAAATGATATTTTTTTCAAACAACGCTCACAGTGGAATCATGAATGTGCACAAAAAAAGAATAAGGCACCAGTGGCCATGAGTTCCCACTGCTCACTACCATTTTTCCCCACCACTCAATTACACTGATTTTTGATCGCCATTTGGGAAATTTATTTTCAGTGGTGCCTGAAGCCAATAATTATGTGCTTTAAATTACGTACTTTAAATCCATAGCTCTTCTCACATATATAAGGCTGTCACCAAGAGTTCTGGCTGTTCCTCTCCTCAGCTTTTTTTCATGGGCACAGACTAGAAGCCAAGGGCCAATACTACCACTTTCACCTCTAGAAGACATGCAAGTATATCACCTTGCAAATATAACTAGGATGTCCCACTTAACAGCCCAGAGAACAAGTAACAGACTGATATGTAACAAATTATACTGCTGCAGGCAATAACACATGCATGATTTTGTGTCAGCATAACTAAAACTGGTGCAACTGTTTTTAAGACTAAATGTGTATCAATAGAAAATACACACAATAGCTTTGATTCTTCAACTGAAGCTTTAAAGTAGACTAACTAGAGTTATATCCAAATATAGGAAAAAGTATTTCACTATATGCTGGAGATTGTGAAGCTACCATTTTGTTGTGGCACAAGCATCTTTAATCAGATGAATTATTCAATTTCCGCAAAAATTATTCTTTTTTTTTTCTTTTTCTATTAAATCATAGCTGTAGCCTTCATATGAAAACTATAAATTAGCTTCATAGTAGGGATGAGTACATTGGATACTTTTTTCCCATTCTTGAGATACTTTGCTAAGAAGAATGTGTTCCAGCTCCATCCATGTAAACACAAAAGAGGTAAAGTCTCTATCTTTAAGGCCGCATAGCTGCGTAATATTCCATGGTATACATGTACCACAGTTTATTAATCCAGTCATTGATCGATGGGCACTTGGGCTTCTTCCATGACTTAGCAATTATGAATTGGGCTGCAATAAACATTCTGGTACAGATATCTTTGTTATAATGTGGTTTTTGGTCTTCTGGGTATATACCTAGTTAAGGAATTATAAGATCAAATG